>BGPR01007991.1:0-67040 GCA_013235015.1 Araneus ventricosus | reverse complement strand
CTGTTATGCTTTGGTTTCAGTTATATTGCTCAAAGTGGTTTCAGAAACACTTTGTGTCTCAGTATTGTTGCGGAACGGCTATTTAGGGCTATAAATTTTCTCAACAGGTTTGAAGAAGAGGTACATAAAAGCATGTTTTTGAAAAGGTGTCTCAAGTGCCTCTTAACTACCAAAAGAAAATTTAGATACAGCTTCATCTGACATCGCTTACGATATTTGACGATTACGACATCGATCGTCTAGAATTTTAATAGAAAAAATCAAATTTAAGTCTTATTTTCTTGAAATAAGTTCAGGTTTTCCTTCGATGAAGGAATTGATAATTATCAAATAGATTGTCTTAAATTTCTGTGAGTATCAATAAACTTTTTCTAATAGAGATCTTTAGAAATAGGTTTTTTTTCAAAAAACTTTTCTTTAGGGGAAGTCGATCTTCAGTGCCCTCGAAATTAATTTTTGTGCATATGAATTTTTTTTATTTAGCGAGGTCTAGATGTAATTTCAAACCAAAATAAAGCGATAAATTTCAGATCATTTGGGCCAAGAAAATATATGTATTTTCATCAAGGAAAAGTTTCACCAGCAATGAGTACACAATCGAATCACAATAATAATCCACGCAGAAAATATTTCACACTTGCTTTTCCTTTTTTTATCAGCTGTTTCTTTTCCTAAGCTTGGGAAAGGAATGAAAACAACATTTCAACTTCAGAGCGTGTGTAGATTATTTATAGTTGTAAGTAATAAAAAAAAGTTTATAAAATTACCCTTTCAAGTATTATAAAAATATATTGAAAAGGAATTTAATTAATAAAGAATTTCGTTTTCACGAATATGTATCAAAAAATAAATAGAAATAAGAACAGCAACAGCATGTATCTTTTGTGAAAGTTGATACAACAACGAGCTTCTCAAGTAATTTACATTCATCTGCCGATATTTCTTATATCGTTTGCCTTCAGGTTTGATCTGAATTATGATCATAATATAATAACTATGTATCTTTCTGAACTCGACCATTTGGCATTTTCGTTTGTTTGTTTCAGGGAATTTCTTTCATACGCAATCGCGTCAGAAACATGTTTATGGTTTACTTCTAATTTAGCAAGGAGCTATCAAGCTAACAAAGTTGAAAGTCATAGACGCTAAAGAAAAAGAAAAAAAATAAGGTGCACAATTTTTATAACTGAACAGATGACAGATTCTCCAAATATTTTCCGCATTGTTTAATACTCACTTTAAATGTAGTTTACATTCTTATTTAACTTTTATTGTGAGGTTAAAATGTTTCCAAAACTATTTTTCTACCACTCGGAACTGCAACGGAAATGCTTTTTTTAAGGCTTTTTTTGAAACTGTGTTTGTTGCCTTATGGGTTTTATTGATGTTTTCCAGAAAGATTATCCGAACGGGATGCCCTATCAATATAATCAAAAAATATTGCTGCAACTGTTCTTACGTTAATTGGTTTTTTTATCTGCTCAAATTTAAAGAAATACCGTTGCAAGAATTAAATTTCTCCTCGAACGGTTAAAAATACAAGAATAAGTGTTTGATTATTGAAAAATTCATAATAGCATATGTAACAAACGCGCTTAGATTTAAAATAAGAATGAGAGAATACGCCTTCTAAGGTGTGAACTACGTAGAATCGATAATCAATGATCTCTCATATATCATTAAAAAAAGATTGCTATTACTTTCTTTCATTTACCAAAATCTACCTGTTCATTTAGTATTAAGTTATGAAAGCCCAGTTGTACGTCAAGGCGTAATAAAATTATACGATGCAGTTCTGAAAATGTTTTCCAAAAAATTACAAGTTCAACACAAATTATTAAATAATTTTATTTGCCCCACTTATTAATCAAAAATAGGAATTATAAATGACGGGCAAATGTATGATATCCGACAATTTGAACAAACAAAAATTTAAATACTTTCTTAATCATTTTAAATCCAAGAACATAATACATGTTAAACAATTTCATAAAAAATATTTTTTACAGAAGGAGGACTAGGAGAATATAGGACTGTGCGCTTTTCTTTAAACTAGTGATTTATGTTTTCGCAAAACATTTTCTGTCATTTTCTGTTGTCCATCTATTCTAGTACGCCACACATTTTTCAATATGAAATTAGCATTACTGTGGTAATATGTTCTCAATGAATGTTTTTTTTAAAATTTTTTTGTATTACCGTAGTTGGAATTAGTCACTGTAACCTGTCCCAATATATGAAAGAGTACCATGAGGGGTGATGGTATTTTATTATTTGATATTTTTTGAGGTATTTCGTATTAATACCATTTAAGATCTTTCTCTGGCACCATTTATTTCCTTCGTGATATATTTCTCCCTTATCAAAAGCTTAAAAATTTCTTTAAGTGTAATATATTTCCTTTTCTATTAATGATATCAGGAGATGCTTTAATACACTTCAGTTCGAATGGAGTGTACCAAAGTAACAATTGTGTTTAAAAAATAGCGGAAAGACAAATGAATGTAATTACGACTCCAGAGAAATATATTTCTTTGGTAAGCTTTTAACTTATCTGGAGTATAAACTCCAATGAAATACAACTCGACTTTCTTTAAAATATGTGAGAGACAAGCACAATCTACCTTTGAAGAAAATTCTCCAACATAATGAGAACACTCATAACTATCCTACTCAGGAAAAATATTTAAATAGGGGTCGATGTAGATTCATAAGGTGTGTAATCTTTTATTTTTCATCGTTGTCTTGAAGTTTTTATTTTACATCGTTGTCTTGAAGTTTTTATTTTACTAGTGTAATATTGTTAGTTTATAGAGCTGCTAGTATTATACTAGTAGTTTTGTTCACAATAGACCACCCGTAGCAAGAAAGAAAAATTAAAACTTGCACTTCGTCGTAGTCTTTAAGGGTAAAAACATTTTTTTCGAATAAGAATTAATTACACAATTCTCTATTTTCATCAGTGTTGGCAAATACCTACGGAGTGATTACACCCACGTTGCTCGCATTCTGCATATTTACTGATGGTAAGAGCGTAAAATATATCGTTACTTCTTTTATATAGTTGTTTGTTTACTCAAATTCCATAAACAGAATAATTGACAAGAGTTTTTACCAAATGATATAGAAGGAGTGAAATTTTTAATATTAAATGTAGAAATTATGGCTTCTCTAGGCAAAATCATTTCTTGCCTGTAAAAGACCTTTCTGAACACCTGCATATACGGACAATAAGATGGCTTTATTACAATGTATTTTTAATATGTAATTCAGCAGAACTTCTTAAACATTCTTTAATTTCCAATTTTTTGGGGGGTGGAAGAAAATTAACTTCGTCAGTTTTCGATCGCGCTTGCATTATCTGTATCTATACGACACAGTGTAAGAGGGCCCGACCTTAAGTATTTGCAGAGAAGCTTAGGGTAGGACGTTCAGGACGCACAGATTCATATTTTGATGTCTTTTAATTGATTGCTTTCTTTCATCTCCGTGCAAAGTCATGCATTTTTAATATTTTACCTTAAAACTCAAAGCGTGGACAAATATGACGTCACAGGCCAAAGCATGAAACTGCAAATTCTCGTCACCTAACGTATCTCGCTTGTTCCTTTTAGAAGTTTCGAATGCAATTCATTGTCCTGAAAGAAGTATTTTTACGCCGGCAGTTTATAATCCTAAGGTAAGTATCTTTTCTTCCATTTTTGTTTGTTTTACCGAGCATAATAAAACAGTCAGTAAATCGAGAATAATTTCACTTGAAAAATCAGTTTCTTATCCCCAGGACATTATTTTATTTTATCCGTGGGATGGGGTGGCACCACGAGTACGTTGATGAGAAGTTGCCGGATAAGCAAGCGGGTTCTCGCTTCTTCTAGGGCATATTATTGGGCTGGCGACTATATAGGCCACATTTTCGATGATGGTGTGTACTTCTTGCGGCAAAGGTATGTGCCGGGGCCAGTAATGTTCATTAGATAACAGGCCACAGTTCCCGTGTTATTGTCGCTACTTCCTGATCATTCAGTTTCCCGTATGCTAAGGCAGGACGGGCTTCTGCTAGTGGCTATCGGCAGCTTATTTTAAGGTAGTGTCTTTTTCTTAACGAGTATCTTAAAGCAGAAGAAACAAGAATATTTTATGAAGACAGGAATATTAAATATTTATTTCACTAAAACCCCCCAAAATGATAGCTAAGCGTTGCCAAGATAAAAGTGAGAAAAAATTATATTAATTTGAAAATTCGGTTATTTGTTTCAGTTGTGTGGCACGAAATATTCACACGGATTTTATGAATTCTTGCTCGTCACACTGTGTCATTTGTAAATGTAAGAGAAAAATTGCTTCGTTATGCGACAGATCAGAATCCGTATATTGCTTCCTTTCTGTGTAGAGCACCCTTATAAGTTGTCATATTCGAATTCGTTCAAGAATGAAATTAAATATTTGTCATTTTACCCAGTAGCGAATTTTGTCAATATGAGGCCACAGGCGCAAAACTGACTTGAGGCCCCCTCCCTCTACACAATGTCTCATCTTCTCCATCGGCTAAGCCCTACAATGTGCATAGAATAGGTTTTGAGGCCCCTACCGTGACCATCGATGGTCAATGCCCCTGCCCTTACCCAATGTCGCTACTTCGCCGTCGGCATAACACTACAATTTACGTCCAAAAGGTTTTGATACCCCTACCGAATGTCACTAATTCGGCATCAGTTTGCACTGCTGGGTACGTCGAATGGATTTTGAAGCTACCTGGATTTTCGAGGCACGAGGCGAGCGCCTCTAACGCCTGTGGGAAAACGCCTCTGATTTTACCTCAAAAGCATAGAAGAGCTTCTTTACGTAAAGTTGATCAAAAAATCTCTAAAACAATTCTACTAACTTGCCAATTCCCAAACAAAAATAAAAACTGTTTATAAAACTTACTTTAATTAGCGTACTAAAAAGTAATCATTTTAAAATTATATTTACTTCGTAGTTTTTGATTTATTATGCAATCCTATAAATATTACTCAATGTTGAAATGAATTTTTCTCAAATTAATGAAAATTGCAGGGACTCTCTGGAGAAGGCGCAGAGTGCATTGAGGTTAGCGGAAAGATATTCGTAGAAAATACTCAAAATAAATTTCGCCCAATGTACAATAGAAGTCCACCAACTGCGTTTTTAATTTATGCATGAATGCAGAAGAATCAAGACATAGAAAATGTTCAAAACACTTGGATACACATATAATAGGGCAAAGACTGGCCGTTCGAAGTGCTACTAAAAAATCGCAAGAAGACCGCCTTTGGTAAAAACAAAATCTTTGGCCGCAAACAACATTAATGTTTCGAATAAATAAAAAAAAGATTGTTTTAGAAAAGTAAAAACTTCATGTCCGCTAAATGAGAAAATTTGCCTTATCTCTGAATGACAGGAAATAGAGATAAAGGGAATCTTTTTCTATATTTCAAGCAAGTTTTCTTCGTAATTCACTGTGTGAAGATGTGCTTCTGTGTTCCAATTGATATTTCAAGGTTAAATTTGAATCGTCTTTTTAATCCAGAAATTTTTAATAAAACATTTCAATAAAGTTAGAGAGCACTGCACCACAAGTAGTTTAGAGACTTTTGGCTTTAAGCAAATGAATCCTTTACAATTTTGGAAGAAATTAATAAATTGAAGAAAATTTGTCATCAAGTATTTTGCGTTTAATAATAATGATTATTTTCTTCATTTTTTTGTTTACTAACAGAGAAAATGTTTTTACAAAAATGATGCACTTCTTTCATTTTCAATAAAATTCTTTTAAAAACAATTTCGGAGGGCTGGTATGGATATAAGTTGTTGCCCGTAGTTGGCCATGAGCTGGCATTTTTCGAATATATACACTAAGTCGGAATCTGTTCCGAAGTCGGCAATTTAACTTTGATACCCACAACAGATGTGACGCAGCCGTTTTTAAGTCACCAATAATCTGCGAAGATTTTGGTTTTGGCGCACCTTGAGACGTTAATAGAAATCCTTTACAAAAATTATCCCGAAAAGTTTATATTCCGCGAACAAAACGTCATAATTTGAGATACTCTATCTTCCAATGGTTTTTATGTAATCAAAAATTATTTATTTTGACGTCATTCTTGTTTGTTTGCATAAAGAATCTTCTGATTTCATTGTCTTTGGTCATTTACATGCTACTTTTGTTGACTTTATTAATTGTTTACATTAGAAAAAGGTTCATATATTTTAATTTCATGGAAATTTCCTGGAGATTGTGAGCAAAACGTTAAGAAACTTTTAACTAAAAGGTTACCAAACTCTTTTGTTTCTTACCACTCAGAATTGCAACGGAAATGCATTTTAAGAACATTGTAAAAACACGTTATTGTACGTGCAAAATTTCGTTGGAAGCAATTTTTGAAAAGGTGTCCCGATCGGGTATGCCTTAGCTATCTAAAAAAGGAATTTTGGTGCAACTTTCTCTGTCATCACTTACGGCTAAAATAAGATAACGACGTTGTACGTCTAGAATTTTTAACGAAAGAAGATGTTTAAGTCACTTTTTTCTTGAAAAACTTCAATTTGTTATTGTATGCAGGAAGAGATGATTATTGAATGAATTCCCTTTAAATTCCTTTTAATAACAACAATGCTGCTCGAAATAAAAGCTTTTCAAATAGGGGTATCAAAGACTTCTACTCTAATTGAAGTAGATATTATGTATGATTCGAATGCTTTCCAAAAAGAAGAGATGCCAATCCATTTTCTATATTATGACAGGGAAAATCAGGAAAGGAACCTTTAGATTAGAGACTTACCATTTATTTTAGTTATAATAATGTCCGATTTGAAGCTACATGACTTCTATTTCGCTACGGACCTCGTTATTTAGAACCATTGTCATATGATTAGTACGTCACCTGAGTTGACAATTCTCCCATTTCCAAAGTTCCACAATTTGACTCTAGACGGATTAAACTATCTCCAAGCTTCTATCCACCGCACATTTTCCTGGAATCGAGACTTGAACCCGAAATTCTCCTATACCGAATACTATACTCTGTCACGTGACCACCGCGGCCTCCTGAAGAATGTTGAAGTAGGCTCCGAGTATGACTGCTGTTGTTATGAAGCGATGCTTTTACGCATGTTCGTCGGACCGATTAGATGGTTATGAATTGATTTAGTTCAACGTCTCTTCAAAAATCATGAAAGGTCAATTTTTCTGTTTAATTCGCCATTTTTAAGTCTGCCTAGTTGATTAAAGTAAAATATAAATGATTTATTCAAGAAATTCATTTGTACTTAAGAACGAAAAATAAATAACGTTGAAATATCTGGTCAAACTTATATTGGAATCATTTTTCTGGAGTTTTTGAAACAAGGCTGTTGAAATTTGATTAATGATTTCATGAATCTTACATTTATAAACAGTTCTGGCTTTGGTATAAAGAAGCATTTAATATTAATTTTAAATCCTATATATGATTGCGATTTTGCTGCTGTTAATAAAATACAAACCACATTCATATCCTTTAGAAACCTTTGAAAAAAGTTGAAGCGAATATTCTGACAAACGTCAGACCTATTGCAATGATATTCACATTTTTATTAATTGAGGCACTGTTCTTGGGACGTTTAAATTACTTTTTTTACAAACTGGAGAAAATGCTGAATATTACAATTTAGAATTTAACTATCTCTTTCAAGAGCTTTGCAGCGAGCCAATGAAAGTTGAAGCTCATCTTTGCACCGAAATGTTGCGTCTCTTATCCCTCCGCATATAAAATTTGCATCTTTTCCTAATTTTTTATGGTTTGCATGGTATACAGGGTCATTTGTAAAGAGGTAAGCATGGTTAGGCAACACCATTTCAGGTTTATGGGGAACAGGGCACTTAATTTGTAAACATTTGATAATGTAGGGTCTTAACCCAGTGATACTGGTGTCCGATCAGATATCAAAAGACACAACAATACAATATATTAATTTTGATTAAATTTCTTGATTAATTGACTTTTTACAAGAAAATTTACAGAGATGAAACACATTCAAATAATCTGCCTAACTCCGAATGAGATATCGAGAGTCAAAAGTTCATAACTGGATGCAATCGCAGTTATAAGTGTGAGTCTACTTGTAAGTAATCGATTAGCAATCGATTTAGGAAACTGATAAAGTTCAGTCAAAAGTTGAACTCAGGGCGAGTTCAAAGTCCGATGGTCGGAAATAGAAATTTGAGGTATCCTAACCCTCAAATAGTCGAAATAACTACCAAAGAGTTATGTGAATTACCAAGGTAGGTAATTGACAGTGAGGTATGGCACGATCACTAGTTCTGAGCAATTCTCAAGGAATTCTCTGATGCCTTTCCAGTTTTCCAAATAGCTATCCAGCCAAGGGTTGGCTTTCGATTTTCAGGGGGACTAGTCGCCCGTACAAGTGCAGGATCTCGAGCTGAGACCAGACTTCCAATCTTCACCGATCTCGAGAATCGATATCCGAAACCTAATCAAGCTCCGAATTCAATCGAGTCTCGTCTCAAGTCTCCTTCTTCTTCCAAACTTCAAACTTAAAAACCCCTTCGTCAAACCCCTCTGAGACGTGGCCGAAAGGTTACGTCTTAGTGAATTGTCGGGTGGTTAACCGCGCTCCCCAACCGCGACCCACTGCCTCTTTTTCTCTTCTCATCATTCGCAGAGGGCTGAAACTTCAAAGTCTACTATGTCGGCGCTCCCGGGAGGGTCGACGCGTGTGGTCCTTTCAGGTTGCTTGAGCCAGGGTGTAATTTACGACTTAAGATAACGACGCGGCTCCTTCTCATCTAGCTTTTGGCGAGTTCGTTGGAGGTCTTTCCTATTGGAAACTGTGGGCCCGGAGACCTCAAAATAACAAGGAATAGCACGTTACTGTTTCTAAGCTACAGTCTCCATTTTAAAAGTAAATCATTTATTTTACTTAGTCGCCTTTTAATATTTATTAATTAATTTATATTATCGCCACTCTTTGAACGGTAGAGGGCAATTACCCACAAGAGACACATTGTTACATGGTAGAATGGTAAGGTATAGATGACGAACCACTTAGACCTTATTAATTTAGGACAGGAAAGGAATTTAGGATATTAAGAAAAAATTAAATCGACAAAATGACTGTGCAAATTAAATTGCGATAAATTCTAAAATAAGTAATAATTATTAAAAAAACTGAGTCAATTCATAATTTTGGACAAGCCTTTATTTGTGGCATTATTAGTTACACGAAACCTCAGCTTAGCATGAGAGTACACAGATGTTAAAACGAAACATTTTACAACTTAGGCCTTAAAGCTAATCCCATTCAATTTATCCTTCTATTACATTTTAATTGAAGGTTCATTTTCTTCATATTGGCTGTAAAAACTGCTCATCACATTAGTAATTCCCGCATAGAATTACCCTTTTTATTGGAGTTATAACTACTCGTCAGCGAAGATCTCAAGTTTAACTTTTACATTTTTATGCCGTTAAGTCAACTGGCTTCTAAACTAGTTCTAATTTCGATTCATATTTTATATTTTGCATTTACTAAATTTGTAAACGAAAAATGAAATTTTTCGACAAACGAATTTTCATTTCATAGCTGATTTACTTACAAATGAAAATGAAGTGATACGCGGCCAATATATATATATATATATATATATATTCTTCCAGTAAAACTTTCTTATCAATGACTACACAGTAAAGAAATGGATTTTGATGAGAAATAAAGTATTAAACCTCAATCGGTCGCATTCGGCCTGACTTGCATAGCTCGGATATTTTCATCCCCACTTCATTTCCAAGAAGGGTAGAAGTATGTCCGTTCTAGTAGTCTAACTGTAGAAGAGAGATTCGGGCTTGCTTCTGCCCACTCTAAAACAGGGACACGTTTCGTAAGCATCCATATTTTTGTTGTCTTCGCAGTATGAGGCATTGCGTTATCTTGTTGGAAAAGATATCGTTTACTGTCACACAATCGCTGCACTGATGGACGTATATTCACTTCAAGAACACGTATATAGTCTGAAGCCTTTATCGTACCCGTTCAAAAATGCAAATTGCCAACCCCATTCGCTGCCAAGAAACCCCACACCATCACAGAGCTTGCTTTAAGAACACGTGCTTGTAACAGGATGGATCGTTAGCTTTATCCTTCTTCATAATAACTTTTCGGCCAATATTTCCATATAAAAGCTCAAATATGGATTCATCTGTCCAGAGTATCTTTTTTCCACTGAGGCGGAGTCCAGCTGAGGTGAGATTTGCCCCCACGCAACATGCCAACGCTTATTGGATGAAGTGAGAAATGGCTTACGTCTCGCTTTGTAGAATGCGTAGCCACAACCTTTTGATATATCGACGCTTAGATGATTCGGAGATGGTCTTTCCAAAACTTTGTCTTGCCCGTGTGATTAGGTCTGCTACTGCCATGTGCCTATTTTTACGAATATGTCGATGAAGTAGGCGTACTTCCCAATCAGTCAACGTTAGCTTCCGACCGGGAGCCTTTTCTGGACGGCTATTTCCAGTTGTAGTGGAAATTTTTATGATACTACGCGCTGTAGATTGTGTCAAGCGCAACATTCAGCCAATTTGGCGCAGCAAAATACCATTTTGGCGCTGTTGCATGATGTGATTGCGTACTGCAAGATCAGTAGCTCGTCCCCTTGCCATGCTTCCTCACGATCGCGAATTGCTCGCCCTTATATGCTTTTTGCTTCCTCTGACGTCACCGACTGAGAATTGTGTGTGAAATGGCTGGAATATTCTAGAAGCGTTGGGATTAAGAATACAACTTTTAGACTAACTTTCATTTGTTTCTTTGTTTTATCAGTTGTGACAATTGTGCATAGTCTGCAACTACATATAAGTAAACATTTTACAACGTTTCGATGGCCCTGCATTTTTTTAATTACAGAAAGATTAGTGAACGAACTTTATTGACGTTGTAAATAAATAAACTAATTTCTTGTGTAACACATGCAATAATCAAATATTTTATGAAAGCAAACGAAGATTCCTTTTTCAGTAGAAGAAAGTTCTACAAGGCAACCTTACATAAAAAAAGGAATCTTTGAACCAGGATTAAGGTATCCGACTGCGTTAGGAGACATTTTTTGAAAAATAACTTATATATATTTTTTAATGTTATTTTTCAACTCCATATGTTTTAAAACTATGAAAATATTGTAAAATTAAGCTTTCGAAATAATATTTTTTTAAAAACTGAGAAATTTAAAGAAAAATGACTAAAATATTTGGCTTACGCCAACAGCCGTAGACAAAATTATATTCTAAATGTACATAAATCCTTGTAGGAGTACATTTTTATGACAGTTATCTGTGTTATGCTCTAAAATATTTCTTGTACTTCCAACTGGTTTTGAGATATAGCTGAACATAGTTATAAACTGGTAATTTTTCATAAAAAAAATGCTTTTCGTTTAGACTTAAGCACTTAAAAATATTACTTAATTTTAAAATTGACCTTAGATTTTAGAGGAAAACATCACGCACATTACAGAAAACAATCTCAGAAAATTTCATATCAATACTCGAATAACGTGTTGAGAAATCATTGTTACGGTCGACAGTTTTCCTCAAAAATATCATTTCTCAGAAAACACATTTAAAGTTTTCATGCAACTTAAAATAATACTTACAGATTTTTAAAGGCATTAAAACTCCCCAAGTGTGTAGGTGGTACCTTCCTTAACCTCAAATTTGAATTTTTATTTGTTTTTCGGGCTCTTCTTTTTTTTTCTGGACAGTTTTACAAATGGTTCAGAATTACTCGTTGAGTCGACATTTCTCATACTGTCGAGGCTCCAATAATTCAACTATGTTCAGAGACATTTTTTAAAAAATTAACTTTAAAATATTTTTTAAATGTTATTTTTAAACTGCATATGTTTCAAAACTGTAAAATATCATAAAATTAAGCTTTTAAAATATTATTTTTTAAAAAACTGAGAAATTTGAAGAAAAATTACTAAAAAAAATTTGCCTTACGCTAACAGCTGTAGAAAACATTTTATTCTAAATATACATAAATACTCATAGGAGAACATTTTCTTGACATATAACTTTGTTATGCTCTAAAATACTACTTGTAATTCAAAATATTTTTGAGATATAGCTGAACAAAATTACTAAACTTGTAATTTATCATAAAAATGCTTTTTGTTCACATATAAACACTTAAACATGTTAATTAATTTTAATATGGACCTTAGTTCATAGAGGAAAACATAAAGCATATAACAAAAAACACAAAATCAGAAAATTTCATATTGATATTTGAAAAACTATATGAGAAATCATTGTTACAATCAACAGTTTTCTTCAAAAATTTCATCTCTCAATAAACATATTTAAAGTTCTAATGCAACACAAAAGTTTATAGTTTTTGGAAGGCATTAAAATTCTTCAGGTTTATAGGTGGTACCTTCCTTAGCCTCAAATTTTTAAATTTTACTTTTTTTGCTGGCTCTCCTTTTTTTTCGAGACTGTTTCACGGATGGCTTAGAATGTCTCGTTGAGTCAACAATCCTCTTATTGTCAAGGTTCCAATAAAACATCTTTAAATCAAATTCTGTCAGCACACCTAATTTTTGAAAAACAAGTAGCAAACCAGCAAAACCGGAATTAAAAAGAATGATGGCAATATTAATTCCCAGTCGGAGTGTTTGTAGCTCAACAAAAGTTTCTTTTGGAACAATGCTCCACACATTATTAAAACTTTCGTTGCAATTCTGAGTTTTGCCATGCAGACACTTTTTCAACAGTTTCTGATCACAAATATCCATGTATGTTTTTTTATAGAGTTTACAACAGAATTAGGTAGAGCTGGAGATTTGTCAACAAATTTAATCCCAGCAAATTTTGCCTTCTGGAATTTGCACCAGCTGTTTGGTCCTGTTGGGCATTGTCGATGCATCTCTTTGTTTTTACCCGAGCAGCAATGAAAAAATGTTGCTATTACTGCACTTTGCATTTCTACCAGGTTCCCAACATTGCTTCGAATTGCAATTCCATAGTAATTCTGCAATTTGTCGATGAATTTGTCGGTGAGCTTTCTTTTTCCACCAAGACCCTTTTCGTTCTTATTTAATTTTCGTAGACGTGATCCGACTCTTTTCTGTACGTGCCCAATGCACTCTAACTTTTCAACAGAATTATTACCATACATGTTTTTTACTTCTTCAAATCCCTTCGAATCACCATCACGATAGTACTGGCTGTACTGCAATTTACGTAAACGCTTTGATCGTTCGAACATCCTATAGACACCTACAGGCTCCATATTGCCAGAACTACCAACATAGTTAGAACATTCGTGGTCCTCCTTATTTTTATATCTCACATTGTCATTTGTTTTGCACGTACGACAATAATGGGACATGATTTCAGCATCTAAAACCTTTCCTCTGTCAATAGAAATGATTGTAATACAGCCATTTAGAGACGAATAACCACGCCGCTGCCATGTTCCATCAACGGAAACAAAGCAGCTCTAAATATTATTCGAAGGGACAACTTTCAATCTTCTAACTTCTTCTGCAGCCCTGATCATATTTTCTTGCGAGCACATTTCCACACATTCTAAAATAGCTTTTTCCTGATGTCGAAAGGAGCTCTTACACAGGAATGGTAAACTGAGGGTTGAACACAGTTTTTTTCCTGCTGTATATACTCTACCAGCAAGTCTCAAACCAAGTATAAAAAATTTGTTTATATTGCTGCTCTTTTTTACTTTAGGGCTTGAACAAAATCCTTCTATGAAGGAACAATTTGTGCAGTGCAGAGAGAAGTTAGAGCACAAACCAAACCTTGAATCTTCAGTGAGTTTCAATCCAGACGAAAAGCAAGAAGGGCAACACAGAACAGAAAACACAGATATTAAAGTCTGTAAATCAAATATACGATTTCCCGTCAATTCCTCGGATTTAGATTCGAACACTTCTTCACAAATCAAACTACTGTCTTTCAACTTCGAGGCACTGGCACTAGAACACTCTTGCACACTTTCCCGAGTAAAGCGATTGCCATGAAATTTAATTTTTTTTCGATCGTCTAGATCTAGCTTTTGGCATGTTTAATTTCAACAAAAGAAATAAAGGTTAAATAATTGATTCTGATACTCTAAAACACTAATTTTTGATTCAAAAGACAGTATGTCTTGATTCAAAAGACGGTATGAAAATAACTCGTTTGAATGTAAACAAAGCAATGATGGGAGGGATGCTATTGACAATTTTTTAAATGATAAAAATTAATAATACTTTTAAAACGAGACTTAAAGTTTAATTCTATAATATAAGAAATCGTAAAAATTATTAGAATGAATTAATAATGAACTTTAATTGAGAAAAACGAAAGAAATCTATAACTTCCGGTTTCGGAATGCAAGTTTTCAGTTTCGGAATGCAACTTCCGGTCTAGATTTTAGCTTGTGACTCGGTAATAAAACAGCTGTAACTCCATTTGTAATTCACGTAGAGTAAAAAATGAGACAGTTTTGGTAAGCTGATTAAACAGGCTACAAAAGTAAGTCATAAAAAATTCGACAATTTCATCGAAAACGACGATTTTAAAGCAGATTAAGTAAAGTAAAATATATTATAAAAATTCGACTCTTATTTTGTATTAATGAAAATAAGTAAACAAAACTAATTAAGAGGATTTTCGTAAATTAAAAGAGTTCAGGAAAATTACAGAAAAAACAATATGTTATTTAAATTTTCTTTAATATATTAATGATTAATGCTCAATTCCCTTCTTCCTTTTCGAACTTCTAATTTTTTTTGAAGAAAATAAAAGGTTAACTACTTTTGATGCCGTAAAAATGTTTCATTATCTCCAAAAACCCTTTTACTGGATTATTAACCCTATTCCTGTGTTAAGCTTTTAATTCCCTATTTACATGCAACGTTTGCAAACGTCTTCAAATAACGTTAAGCTCAGCAAGTTGTTATTTATATGCAAAGCTTTATAAGTATAATATGATACAACGCAATGAAAGCACTAAGTAAACAAATTCAGATGTTAAAATCGCAGGACGCAGCAGAAAATAAATTTGTTTCCAACCCACGAAAATCGTTGATTAAGCTGCCAGATGTTTATTGCTCCCCTTCTTATATGGACACATCTTTTATCAACTCTTATTGTTTTAGTTCAAAAAGTGTTTCTTAAAATATTTTTTTACCACACGAAATTGCAAGAGAAATGCTTCTTAAGAGGATTTTAAAAAATCTGTGCTGGTTAACTTTATCCTTTTTTGATGTTTTCAGGAAAGGTGTCCCGAAAGGGATGCCATTTGAAACTGAAAAAAATTCCTTCAACTTGCTCTAACATTGCTTACGGCTCTGATTAGTTTGTGGCTGCTCAAATCTAAAAGCGCCAATAAAATAATGGGATTTGGCTCCTGTAACGGCATAGTTTAGGAATAAATAGTTGTTTTATTGAAATAATGCGCATTAATCATCTACTCATAACTCGAGAGGATATGAAATAAAGACTGTGAGAATAGGCCTTCTAAAGACTAATGCTCTACGCAAAATCGATTTTTAGTGATTACTCAAGAGCCTTCCAAAAATAAAAGATTCCTATTTGTTGGAAGAAAATGCCATTATTACATACAGGTTCAACTATACAATTTTTTTAATAATTTGAAAGTTGTGCCCCTTGATAAATTTAAAATAGCAATTGGAAATGACAGCAAAATAAAAGGTCCTAAAATTTGGACAAATAAAAATTTAGTTCATTTTAAAACAAAGCTAATAGCAAATGATTAACAAATTGATAAAACTTTTGTTAAGAAACTGCTATTGCTGTAACGCAAAAAATATTTTGAAAATATGTTTTAAATTTAAAATACAGAGGTGCACTTTCTTCGGTATCGATGAAATTATAACTCCGTTCGCTTTCCTTTGATACTTTTGACTTATGCTTCCGCAGCAAATTTTCTATCGTTATCTATGTCACGCCTTTTCTAATTTACTCCACACAATTTGAACATGTACGATGTTCTCAAAGGCTGTTACTAAAATTTTCTACTACTGCAGTTGGAGTTGAGTTCAGTTAAACGCTCCAATATAAAGCATCAAGAGGTCTACGGTGGGACGTATCTCTCAATATTGAACCGCAGTCAGATGATGAAGACGACGCCTGAGGTGGAATCCTGTCTCGAAGCATCCGCACTGCACAGACTAAAGAGAGGACATTTGGTTCGCTGCTTATTATTTGGCATGCAACAGGTCCACACACACGGAGTGCCTTCCGTGGAATTGGGTTTCGAACCTGAAGCTATCCGATCCCGAAGTCGACAGTTTACCACTAGGCCATCTTGACTCGATTTGTGCACTTAGGAAGATCCTGAAGACTCTCAGTGCAGGTTTGAGTACCTTCAAAAAAGGGTTCTCGACCTTTTTTGCAAATTTGAATGGTAAGACATAAGGATAGTTTCGGAAAACCTTTCTTATTTTAAAGCAGTTAAATATACGCAATGTATCATGCAGGCTTCACAAAAAACTTTCATAATATAGAATGTAATTATTCCTCAAAAGAATTTATGAGCATAATTGTTCTGAATTTCAAGAAGGGTGTTCATTCACATCTTAGTACTATTAAGTCAGCTGGCTTCTACACTAAATTTAATTTAGATTCATATTTTATGTTTTGCATTTACTAAATTTGGAAAAAAATATAAATTTTCCACAATCCAATTTTTTTTTTCATTGCAGCCGTGCTTATAAGTCAAAATAAAGAGATATGTTGTCAATATAGATTTATTTCTTCCTGGAAATCTTTTTCAAAAGTCAGTATACAGTCTCAAAACAGACTTCTTTGCTAAATAAAGCTTTGCAGACTCAGGATTTCGCTCTAATTCCAAGTTTTACATTAAAGACCGGATAGTAAAGTAAGCTTTTCTGAAATTAACTTCCTCTAAAATGACATGAGGAGATTTCTGGTTGTCGCAAATGCAAGAATCTACCATCTCAGATTCTACATAATGAAAAAAATATAATCATTTTTATGTACAGTCGCTGGGAAAAAAGGATCCACCCAGCGTTATTCCGCAGCTGTTCATTGCTTCTTAAAACTAAAGACAGAGTTTTACAGGAAATAACGTAAACTAAAAGATTTTGAAGTATAAATTTCCTTAAGGGCTCATCTACATATTTAAAATGGCACTAACTTCAAACTTCTCAATGGCAATACCTTTTTTCCAAGCCATAAATAGATTTCTAATAAAAAATACCCCAGGATATTAATTTTGGTTAATATATCATTAATAGATTGGAAGATATTTGACATTCTGTGTTCTCGACATAAAAGGGTTCGTCTCCACATTTACTTACTAAAGTTCTCTGCTTGCCTTTAAATGTCCGTAGTAGCATTCCATAATTATTTCGCACTTTAAATGTTATTTTCAAAGTAGTGATCTAAATTTTACAATTGGCAAATCTTGATACGTAAAAAAAATAAATCAATTAATACTACAGCACTTTAGTTTATAAAGTTTTAATAATCGATATAAAAGAGTTAAGCTCTTTATATATTTAAGTTTAAAAAATGAAGTGGTGTAATGATTATATTTCATAATGAAAACGTTTTCGAAATATAAGACTCCCCTTAAGTGCATCGTTTTACAGCGAAAATTGAAAATTTAATGTAATTTCAAAACTTCTCGTACGAATATGCTGAAATTTCTGCATAGGTATATAAAATGGCCGTCCTCTTCGATTGCTGTTAAAATTTATAAGTGTTGTAACAATTTAGATGAAATATTTCATGTGCTCAAAATTATTTTAAAATAAAAAATAAAAGTATAAAAATTGCAGAGTAATTCATACTACTACATAAAAAAATTCTAGTTAAATAGTTACATTATTTCTCAAAATATCAATAAAAATTCAAAATTTTACTTTAACATTAAATACTAAAAGTTTCATTTGCTTATAATTCCGAAACCAGAAATGCTCGGATGATGATGGTATTCCAGCATTAATTTTTTATGTAGATTCGAAACATTTTAAGATAAATATGTGTTTCCATTGGAAATTTTGAAGTTAGTGCAATTATAAATATATGTACACGACCCCTTTTGAACTTTTTAGACATGGAACCTATTAGTAGTCCTTTCCCTTGAAAATTGGTACCTTTAGTTTTAAGATAAAAAATTAGCGGCGGAATATTGCTGGTGGATCCATTTTTTTGTCGCGACTGTGAATTTTCCTGGCTCTGTTGCCATACTTCATAAAGAAATACGCAAATTATTAAAACTATAAAGCATGGATATGTCTTATTTTCTTTTAAAATATTATCAAATGGAAGAATAAATTTTCCACTGATATAGGAATTTTTTTTATGAAAATATGAATTGAGTCGAAGATTTTGGAATCGCATGCGTTTATAAGGATTATGATTATGACAATGGAATTATTTCTGTCATTACGACATCTTTAATATAACAAATTCTGACTCAGTCCACCAAAAAATATCCGAACACTTCTTATTTCTTGTAATCTATGAAAAGGAAATCCAAAAAAATCAAGCCATTCAATTCGGGAGTAAGTTCTGTTTAAAAATTTGCGAAATGCATTTCCATAAGGGCCCATTTACATATTTATATTTGAGTCATCTTCAAATTTTCCAATGGCAACACACAACTTTTTATCTTTTAAATGATTCTGCATAATAAAAAATCTCCACATATAAAATTCAGCCTTTTCGTCTTTTAAATGATTCTACATAATAAAAAATTTCCGCATATAAAATTTTAGTTAAATCTGTTCAAATTAAACGAGGATATACAAGAAAAACGATTAATGGGCTCTTTCAATATATACAAAACGTAAAAAATTCGTCACTCTGTTAAAACTTTTCATTTTAAATGTTAATAGAGTAATGCTCTCTAAGAATATTTGGTTTTTCAAAGTTTACAGTTTGGGGCAATGAAATATTACTAAATAAGAATTCGAGTTGCATGATTTCTGTCAATGACCTGAAGCATGAGACGTGACATGTAATCTGTGACATTACTAACGACATCTCGATCTTTTATTTATTTTCTTATCCATAACGAAACCGTGAATACATTGATTTAAGGCTGGCAACTTATTTGTCTGTACGAGAAATAATATTGGTGAAAATAGATTATTTGGCCTTTCGTTACATTGCCTATTTCTAGTGTCATATTAGTAAAATAATAACAAATTTTTGAATAATTACAACGATTGAGATTAAAAAACCTTATGGGCAGCTGAGAAATGAAAGACATATGCTTATTTTCTGAAATATTTTTTTTTTATAAACTTAACAAAGAATGTAATGTTGCTGACTGATACCAAACGATTTTCCAACAAAAAATATGGTTAACAAACAAACGATATTTAAAGTAATTTTAAGATTTTTTACTTTTAAATATTTATACTTAATCGCTTTCTACCAATAATAGTCTTAAATTAAAGCTATTGATTTATCGAAACATTTTAAGCTTTCATTTTATGTCACCTGCAGTTTGTTAATCGGTTCCATTGCCTAGACACCAGTATTCGATTAGGAACATTCTTCCGAATCGAGCAACTTCCGATTGAGACTGGTCAGTTTCAAACCTACAGACGGCTATCCATTATAAAATTAAAAATTTTCATCTTTGTTTGAAAATGCTGAAATATGTTGTTATATTCTATATGTCGTAAACAAAGTCAACCTTAATCTAATTTGCTTTGCCATTTGAACCTGCTCAGAACATTTGTGCATTTATTTTTGCATTCTGTGTAATTAAGTTTGGATGTAATGTTTTTTTCAGTTGTTTTTAAAATTTAAATTCCCCGTCTACAGAATCAGTGCTTTACACCATTCAGGTTGGATGTGTCTGCGGTCAGATGACGAGGACGTCCTCTACCTAATCATGATAAATGAAATAAAGACGTGAAGTCTACTTTGGTTAATGGTTCTCACTAAATTGCACGTTGCTTTATATTGGCGGAGGTGGTGGTGGTGGTGTGGGGGGGTCTCAACTTACTTTGAGTATTTTTTTTCGGTAATTACTTTCTTCTTTTATCCTCGTTGCTTCTCATGAGAATACAATTATGTCCTCCCTGTATTCTGACGCGTACTTTGTATTCATTTTTCAAGGCACAAAAACGATATGGATTCGTTTACGATTGCATTGGGCTAAATGCAGGAAGGTGATGTAAATGCGTTGCTAATCATGATAAACGAAAGGAAAAAGCGTTAAGCTCATGTTCTTATATTTTCAAAAAGGGTTCGCATGAAATTGCTCCCTGATATCTACTGCGGGAATCTCAATTTACTACAAGATGATATTTATAATTAAAAAAATATTTTTTTGTTAGTTATTTGTAAATATTTCGATTCGCAGCAGATTCTCGTTGATTGAATAAGTTTCAGGTGTAAAAGGTTTTATCAACTAAAATAAGTTGTGTGAATATAATTTGTTATTCCGTTTAAGGTCGATATTTAAATTGTATCATTAAGTTAAGAGTTATCCTTCCTCTCTCGTCAAGAAGACAATCTTTTTCTCCTCTAATCACCCTGTCGATAGCTTTTTTTTCCGTCTTCTTCTGTATCACTGAATGTCTATCATTTTATTAATCTCTAATAAATCTATAAAAGTTGGTAACTACTCGAGCCTCTCAAAATGGAACGCAGATTTTATCTCTCAAGAATAGAATATGAAGGGAATTGATTCTTCTGGTTCTTTACCAAATTTACATTTAAAAATTCTTTTATATTTTTTTTTAGGAAAATGTTTAGCATTTCATTTTTCATACAGTTTATCTAGTTTTTTGCATTCTATCTGAGTGCGAATTTTACCCATAAATGGTTTTCACACTTTTTTTCCAGAAAAGAAAATATCTTCCTATATTATCACTTTGTTTAACAAAGAATGTTTTTCCATGATCCTACATGAATAACAATTGCTATAATTGTAAGGTCTTGCATTACAAGCTAAATGAAGCAATGACCCCAATGATAATGTAACCCCAAATGTAAAGGTCATATTAGAAACATTTCTGATCCATCCATAAACTAAAGAGTTTTAAGCATCGAATTCTTAATACTTGAAATGTATTCTTCAATTAAGCAGTAGTATGGTTTGGGCATAATCTAGGTGCGAAAAAAGTAACTTCCTTTCAAATCCCAAATATGCTATAACTTCAGATCAAATCATACTAATACTGGTAAAGAGTGCCATTTTACTGAAATCTGCATGCTGGAATTTGAAACGGAAACAATTTAAATGAAAATGATAGCAATTGATGATACCAAAAAACATTCAGTATAAAATACAACAAATTTTACTAGACTGCAATACTTATATTCATAAAATTAAGTTTTCTTTCGAGTTTAGCATTAAGCGATGTGAAGATTATTAATATAGAATTAACCTTAGATTAGTGATTGTAGTGGCGGAGTAGAGATAATTATATTTCCAACAGTTGACATTTTTTAATGAAGTAATGGAGTGATGGCTACAGAATGGCGTATTGTTAAAAGTTCGGAAACGGGTGAAATGCAAATATTACTTGTTCCCCCTTTGACTTTTCTAGCCTATTGATTAACCTAATCATTATCAACTTTCTGTGAAACGGGGTGATCCCAAATCCTTTTCTACTACATAAACTTCTGATCAGGTCCCATCTTGACCAAATATTCGCGATAAAATGCGAGTTCCGACGATTGCATTTCCTACGACTTGTTGAGTCAATGACATGAGGAGTTGCTGCACTTCGTAGGGCATAAGAAGGTTCGACGCTATATCAGGAGGTATCGCATGGCTTTTGGCACTTCAATGTATATGGATACCAATAAAAGTTGACCAAAGTGTGTCATGTTTCATTGACCTAAAACCGAAAGTTCTTCCGAAATTTCTCTCTTATCCTACCACGAAGAATGCTAACAAAAATGCATTTTAAGAAGTTTCTGATGGTGGGGATGATTGTAATCATCTTTAAAATGTTCTCTAAATACTCGCAAACAAAGTTTCCCATTGGGATTGCCTTGCGTGTTATAAGTGCGAAATCAATTGCAATAGGTCTGTGGTTGCCTACAGAGTTGTTCTGCGACATTTTAAATTTGAGAATGCTGAAGAAAGCCGCCAAATTCATTGATTGCTTTCGCGAATCTTCATCAATATTCCAACTGGATAAAAGAGATTCTATATTTTTTCTACAAATTTACGTCAAGGACGGATTTGAAATGTTATCTACGCAAACAGACTTTTCGAAGACTTCTATTCTCATCAGAATTCCATGTTTACTTGAATGCTCTCCGAAATGTAAGATATTCCGACCATTTTTCTAGATTATTAAGGGGAAGAAAGGATAGCACTAATTTAATCAGAGGTTTGTGAAGAAGACTCATTTTATGACCACAGTGGATTTGAAGCTAAGTCTATATGTAAATCAGACAGAGGAGATAACTAAAAGATGTGAATTTTCGATTTCTTCCTTTTAAAAATTACAAGCTGAAATTTAGTAATTTATTAAATAGTTATAAAGCTGTCTTACTTGTAAAAGTTAAACAAATTAATGAATAAAGCAATAAACGATAATAAATCCCTAAATATGTGGAAATAAAAACTCTTTTCTTATATTTCTGAAAATACATTGTGGAGCTTCCTGTTATTTCAATTAATTTAAAACCTCATTTATCTCTCTGTGACGCTAGAATTTTATATTGCAGGAAACATATTTAGAGTTTTAATTAAAGTCACATAAATTGCAACTAACTTTACATTGGAAATTCTGTCTATTAATAATTGCAAATTACTAGCGCAGTCTTTGGTTTCCTATTACAAATCGATGCTCAGATCTTTGTACTAGAATCCAACAACTGTTTTGGAAACAATGTATGATTTCATGCAGCAAAATGTACACAATACTTTTACCAACTTTCGCAGGGAACATAAATAACATACACTAGCCTCCAAAAGTTTAGGTACAGCATGTTTCTTGTGTTAATTTGCCAACAAATGAAGATAAAAACATGAAATTCAAAACACATGTGCCTTAAACGGTTATTCATTCAATTTTCTCTGATTTTAGAATCACGTATAATTTATAATTAAATTATTATAATTGCTTTAAAATATCAAATTTTGGAGAAAAATAATAAATGCAATCTATTAAAAACGAGTAAATGAGTTTAAATAAGGAATATGTTCTGACCTGACTGTTTTGCATTAGTGGCATCGATTTTTTTATACTTCTAAATAAGTTATCGGACACCAAAATGGGGAGTACAAAAGATTTTTGGAGCAAACCTTTTTCAAGTTCTACTTCTGAGGTGTACTTGAAACAGCTACATGTCTTCGGAGATAGACCCAAAGATGCTCTATCGGATTAAGACCCGGAGATTGAGATGGCCAGTCCATTCGTTCTATACATTGAGCCGAAAACTTAAATGATTATATGGAAAATTTCTGCTAGGAAATAATTTTATCTAGTTGACAGCACATTTCTTGTTAAAACTCATTTCTTTATTTACTAACAAATATTTTAATTTATTATTTTTCTCCAACAATGGACTTTTATAAAAAATATTATAATTTAATTCTAAGTTATGCTTGATGATAAAATTAGTTAAAATTCAATAAATAACTGTTTCCTTCACTATAGTGCCAAATTTCATGTTATTGTGTTCATTTATTAGCAAATTTGACACGAAATACAAGTTTTACCATTATTTTTGTATTCCAGTTTATTTTGTAAATTTAAGAAGAAACAAAAAACAAATAAGAACTTCACTCTGGAATTAATGAAAAATACCCAGTTTTTAGCAACCACAGATTAATTTTTTTTAAAATAAGCTTTTAACAAAGCATTTGAATACGAGAATTCATTCTTCAATACTATCAAGTGAAAAAGATTGAGTTTATGGTTTTATCAAGTAGTTTTAAAGCTAGCAAGCTAGATAAAGTTAATATTTAATAAAAAGATTGGAGTAAAATAAAGTCTAGAAGTGGCGTTTCAAAATTAAAATTAGAATTTTTCTAGTTTAATTTTAAATAAAACTAGAGATATATGAACGCCAATTTGATAAAATAGTAAAAGCACGTCACAGCCGAAACAAAAACAACTCTAATTTTTTTTAAATTATTCTTTAAAAAGTTGCTATGTAATTATTCTTTTAAAAGTGATATGTTACAGCAGTGTTGTGCAAACTATCATCGTTTGCGATCCCTGATTTTGTGTAAAATTTTATCATGTCCCCTGTGGGGGTGGCAACGTATAGCTTTGAAAGAAAAGCCTTCTATCTTTTTCTGAAAAATTGTTTCATGTCAATCCCATCAAATTGTAATTGTGCAGAATTCGGATTTCTTAATAAAAACAATTGGTCTGTATACGGTATAAAAAGAGACAAATATTTATCTGTATAAAATTACTCTTTTGTGGCTCTAAGAAAACGCGTTATTTAGCTACGGGAATTAGCAAAATCTATAGCATGTGATGGATTACGTGATTTCGCTTTTAAAATGTAAACAAACGAAAGCGATTTCGGTTGATCATTCTTTTCGATGCGTTAAATATGAATCTCATCCGTGCTCTAAAACACTATCTTTTACAATGAAAAAAAGAGTATTTAACGTGCGAATGAATTAATTGTAGAAAGTTTTGAAAGGCGTTCTAGTCCGAAAAACATACATCGTAAATGAACGAAAAAGAGAGCGGGAAAGAGAGTGTTCAAAGCACTGTTCAAAATGAAAATTAACCTTCATATTCTAATGCAACTTAAAAAGCACAACTTTAGTTACTTTTATATCTTCGTAGAATGACCGTTTTCTACCAGTGTATACATAGAAATAGTACGAATATGATATTTATACGAAGAAATTGCACGCAGCTGAAGGCAGATTTTCTTTCAATTATCAATTAAAATAGTTTATTCAATTAAAAAATTGTTTTCCATGAAGTGTTTTGATCAAAATTTACTTATTGATGAAATTCTCTTGTCATGTTGATCATTATGATCCTTTTTTATTACTTTGTTAAGTTCACATATGTTTACATTGTTTTTACAGCAGAATGAAAACAGAAGCTTAAACTGAAGAGCGGTAGAAAAGCACGTGTTTCATTAGAGGTTCGTTATCCTTTACTTTGTCGTAGGTAATTAATTAATCTATTAATTAATTAACTTAATCCGGGCATTTCAATCGGCGCAACATACCAATGTTTAAATTGAGCTTATTAAGCGTATGAAACTAAGAAAGCATAGTTATAAGCTGTTTAGGGCGGGCTGCATCAACTTGAATTAGCAATTTGTTTGGGGGCTGTACTGAAAGCCTCTGTTAACCTCCTGCACACTTATCAGCTAGGTTCTGAATGTTGCATTTCTGGATCTTCAAGAAAGATCCGGAATGTTGAGGTAATAGTTGTAAAGCAATTGAGAAAATCTCTTTTTTAAGCCTTATTAAACCCTTTTTCATCTTGGCTGGTTTCATGTCTGTAAAGATGGTACTTCGAAATCGATTTTCGACTCACTTCCGGATTTACTATTTTAATATTTTCGAATGTAATAATCAATTAGTTTAATTAGTTTAAATTCATTAAATTTTGATTCTAGACATGTAGCACCAACTATCAGTGTATTTGAGAAAAAGCAATTAAGTTTCTTCAATATTTACATACTGAATTTTGAAATAATGACTAAAACGCAGAAAATTTTATAACAATTCTACTCTTCAGAACATAAAAAACGGTGTTTTTAAAATCTATTTGTACTATTGTGATTATATTTTTCATGCAATTGCAAACTGTTCGAACCCGTACGATCGTACGGGTTAGACTTTACCTTATATTTCTGTTCCTGGTTAGTTATATACAGTAAATGCCGGAAGAATCCAGAAATGCCTCGTTTCCAGAATCTCTATAAATCTATTTTTCTTGTTGGATGGCAGATATCGTCCATTTGTGAGTTGTAGTCGGCGTTTAAACCATTGGTGACAAAATACGTCCGGCATTAATGTGTTAGTTGGCTCAACTTCAAATTACAGAATCCGATGTGTTGTTTAAAGGTTCTAAATTTCTGATGCCTGAAAGTGAAAAATTGTGTCGAAATGTAATTAACATGCAATGGAACACCTGAAGCTGTGGTATCCGAAAATAGTATAGGAATGATGACACCATTTCATTTGTAAGAAGCATAGATGAAATCTCTTCTTTCTGATTATATGATGTTCTGGTTGTTGAAGATAGTATAGGAATGATGCATGTATTTCAAAATTCGCAAATTCACGTTCCAAACATTTTTCGATGGCCAAATTTGGCTCTTGCGCCAATATATCCCAAGCCAACCAACCAACCAAACATTTTTCGAATCACCGCTTCTAGGAGGCAGCAAACAACCATCCCTCTTAATAGATTTAACATGTTTCATTGGAACTGGAAAAGTGGTCATGTTGAGACGATGCAATTTTTTCCAACACTAAGTTACACCGTTGTTACCGCAGTCAAATAAAGAAAGAACGCAGTAATATGGCAATGAAGATGCTACTTGCTTCCTATAAGATCTTCACTGCATTTAACCCTATGAAATGTATAACGCCTCAAACATTTATTTCAACAGGCCGGTTTCGGGTGCCTAGAAATTCCTCTCTGAACTTCATGCACTCCAAAGCATTTGGAAACATAAATTTTACAATGGCATTGGATATTAGAGAGTACAGAAGAAAGTAAATATATGTTAATTTGAATATATTTCTGAGAGAAAGATTCTTCAAGAAAGCAGTAAAATTTTTTTATAAAAAAACACGCATGTTTTCTCAAAAAACAGAATATTCAGAAAAAAAACCGGTGGGTCTGTGAAAAAACACGGTTGTTCTGCCAAACGCCATAGAAACATGTGGTTAGTTGCGTTCAAAGGGAATTGAAACAACTATCGTTATTTATTCGCTTGTGAAAAAATTTGTTTCCAAATTTGAAAAAGCTCCCTAAAAAGTTGAGTTATACGGTCCGCAAGTTTCACTACTATAAATCAAACCAAAATTAATCTGGGAACCTACCACACTAAACTCCAATAAAAATGCTTTAAAAGAAGTAAGGACAGTTGCAAGCTTGCTCAAAGTTTTTCTGAATTAAGATTTCTTGAAAGGGTCTTCCAAGAGGAATGGCCTATGCATTTTAAAAAAGTGAGGCTATCTGTAGAAGTCCTGGCATTTCTTGCATTCGATATGTAAATGTGGAGCAGTGTGATCCTGTAATTGCACGATGAAAGAAGTATTTTATTGGGATTTTTAATAAAGATCATTAGTATGTTCTCCAGTATAAGGATGGTCAATTGTATCTTAAAATATTTGAAATAATATTTAATTTAATATCATGGGAGAACAGGAAATGCACTGTTGTCGAGAAGATTGGTTGCAAATATAATAATTGCGAATTAACGATTAATATTCGGTTAATTACTATGAGATTTAGCAAATAATTGCTATGTAATATGCAACACTTCTATGAATAGCATAATAAAATAAATAGCATAGTAATGAGAATATAAGTACAGTCTTGGTAAAAAAGTAGCCAACCAGCAATATTCTGCGATCTTTCATTGGGCATTTTAAAAAATTATTGGAAACTAGGGATACATGACCCTACGTGATTATCTAGGTTGTGAGATATTTGTTAATATCTGTGTGCCATTTTTATTGAACCTTTGGTCATATGGTATATTGGAAGGGATTTTCATTCCAAGATGAAAAACAATCGTAATGGTGTGTAGGTAAATATATTTCTTGGGGGTACGAAAGTAAATTTTCACTTTTTCATTCCTCCGTTGATAGGAAGTTTACTATTGAAGATATGATAAATTGAAATATTTCTGAGTTTTAACCATACTTCTAGATTTAATTTCATGTACAGTGTTATGCAGAATCTTAATTCTATGTGGTTTAGTTTTTAGATTATTTAGAGTCAAGTTAGATATACTTGATCCTATCAAAACCCATTGCAGATCCGATGTCGTAGCCAAACGAAGCACATTTTGTTGTTGGGATCAGTTTTCTGGTGCGTGGAGTTAGTTGGCAAAATGGCAAATCAAACATAGAGAGTATTTACGTAAAAATTGTTTGTTAGTAATTATTTAATGAATACATTTTCTTTTTAATATGATAATTGCAAATAAATATTTTAATAAGAATCTGAAATAGAATTGAAATGTAATTAATGTATTTTTTCGGCTGAAAGAAAGTTTCATTTATTTATTTATTATTTGATTAAAAATCTTGTGCTAGAACTATTTGTCATTTCTTGGTTTTATTTAATGTTTCGGCATTTCTATTGAGCTTGTCTTTCTTTCTTGATTTGAATTTTCTCTTAAAAATGTTTTTATTCTTTTGCTTTTAATTTTCTTTAATTATTAGAACTGAATAAGTCTATTAAACTTCTCTATTTTAAGCTTTGTACAACATTTTTAGATCTTTTTTCCATTTGATGCTATTATTTTTTTTTTCTTAAATTTTCTAAAACCGGTATTTCTTTAACGCGCTAACGAAGCTGCTATGTTCCCAGTTCCATTCCTGTAATTTTTCTCATTTAATTAAATCAATATTTTAATTCTTTATTAAATTTTGAACTAATTTAATTTAATAACTAGATTTAATTTAATGACTATACTAACATAAATTATAATTATATTTTATTAATAACTACGTTTTATATATTCCATATTATTTTTTATTAGTTTCATTAACGATTTTCGATAATAAACACCTTTTGTAAATCAGTAGTATTAACCAAATTTCTGAGTTTCGCGTACGTACAAATTATAAAAAGAATTTAAATACTCTTCACATGTAGGATCAATTATCCCTACACATAGGATCAAGTATCCCTAGCTTAGGGTCAAGTATTACTAAGTTTAGGGATACTTGACCCACGGCGATTTCATAAAATATATTTATTTTATGATTAAATGAGATATCAGTTTAGCATAAGTACATTTATGATTCTTAAAAACAAATCTTTTTATGATGATAAAATTCAAATATCGGAGAAATTTAAGAAAAAGTAAAAGTAGGGTCAAGTATCCCTAGTTTCTCCTACCGATCTTCAGAAAATAAAGTATAATAAAGATTCTATGATTAAAAATTTCATAAGAGGTCATCTAAATATATAAAATTGTACTGACATCAAAATTTTCAAAAGCAACACACTTTTCTGATGTCATAAATAAATTTCACATGAAGAAATATCGCAAGAAATAAATTTTAGTTATTAGGTCATGAATATATCGGAAGATATTCTACATTTTGTGTTCTAAATAGGAAAAAGGTCATCTCCACATTTAAATAGAGACGTTCTCTGCTTACGTTAAAATGTCGGTAGTAGCACTTTAAATTATTTCGTACTTTAAATATTATTTTCGAAGTAGTGATCTACATTTTAGAATCGGCAAAACTTGATGTGTATAAAAATAAGTAGTGTAATATTATACCACTATAATATATAAAATATCAATTTATATATAAAAAATAGTTAACTGTTTATATATTTAAATTTTATAATATAAAGTGGTGTAGTGATTATATTTAATTTATGGAAGAATAACAAAATTGGTACACTACAAATGTGCCTGTCGTAACCCACCATGTAAATTTAGAATGAAAAGAAATACCTGCTCGGAAACTGTATTTACATTACAGACAAATTGTCTCAATTGAACTGTAACAAATTTATACTAAATGTTTTCTTCATCTGTGTTGTATTGCAAAAAATTACTTATCTTCAGAATTCTGATAGCAATTCCCGAATGGGAGGTCCACATTGCAGCACAACTTCGGATGCCGACGTTTCATGTATTCATTTAAGTTGATTAGGGAAAAGCGACTCAATCGAATCAATGTGTTTAAAAAACCAATGGGGAACAAATTGGAAAGAATACAGTGAAAAAAGAAGCGGAAAAAGTGACAAAAATAATTTTTTTAATCATAAAGTATTTTCTTCTCTTTTATTACCCACGATGTTATCTAATAATTATAAAATTCGAAACAAATCGAAATAAAATATAAAGATATTTTACCTCTAAAACGCATCTTCTGATATTTTACCACGAAAACTCATCTTTTAGACATTTTTCACTGGGTTTTTCATATTTTAATGTTTTCTTTCACTATTTCTCTACGCTTCCTATCGTTATCGCTCTTCCATTTAATCTTCAACGTTCCCAACATACTACCCTTCTCTGGCAACAGACGAAGTTAAGCGCGAATCTTGTAACTCGATACCTGCAAACACTGCCACGTCCACGTCCGTCCTCTTGGTAGCTAAAATATTTATTCTTACTTTTCTCTAATGTTATCACATCGTACTTTTGTTTTAATTATTTAAAATTCCTCTCTCTGTTTTAGGTTTGGCTGGACGCTTCATCAATCTAAAATTTAGTTTAGTTGCATCGTTTCCTTATATCACTTTATTGGATGGGATAGCTAGGATTACTATAAATGTTAAAGCAAAGTAGGTACCCAATATTAATATTTAGTCTATTTAATATATATATATATGGATATCAATTATAAAATCAATATTGGATACTGAAAAATATAACTCAATTATGAGCTATTCCAGCAATACTAATATAATTCACCTATCTTTTCAGACCTGAAAAACCTAGCTACTATTAAAAGTCAATTTGCATATAGTGGTAGTACAATGCTATTTCAATTAAAGAAAAACCAAGTTTTAAATATTAAATAATTTTTTATTTAACAATTATTAATATTGAAATTATTTACTGCCACAAAAAATAGATATATGTATAAAAATTGATGCACAGGAATGAATATGTATTAAACAAAACAAAAAATAAATATTGTAGCTACACATTAGCACTGCAGGCCTAAGAATTATACTTTAGAACACAAAGTAATAAAAAACAACCTAAATTCGATAGAGATGTAATGATCATTATTCTGTGCCACATAACAAACGCGTCTTGAATTGATGAACACTATTTTACAAGTGAATTTGCCTTGTATTCACTCAACAATGATATTTGAAGTATGTTACTTGCACACTTTCGCAATTTCTTCGGCCCTTTTTTTAGACTTGTATTACTCACTCAAAAATTGGAAATGCTGAAGATGGGAAAAAGACGTTCCTCAGAAATTGCAGCTTAAAAGATGATCATAATCTCCATAATTAGAAGTACACATTATTACGATGAAGAAGAAAAATGCTGAAGGTATTACACATATTGCAGATCTTGTAAAAGGTGATAATCATTTATAACTCTGTAACACTGATGAAGACCAGCGTTCATGCCACCACGTAGAAGAGTTTTTTTTTAAAATGAATAAGCAAGCACTGCTTTCTTTCACTCACAGCATTTTAATTCACAGATTGTTTTGGAATAGTGCTGTAGAAAAAAACTTCATTTCATTTTTATATTATTCATCACTGTGGTTTCTCATACTATTCCCTTCAAGGAATACCAATCAAGAACAAAAAATATCTTCATCTTCAGATTCAAAAATACAAAAATTATTAACGGAAAATTTAAAGCAGAGGCAAGACCCCAGAAGCCCAACCGGCCCTGGGGCCCGCAGCTGGAACAACACCAACCACTCGCTCAGCCCATCACAAAAGAAGTTCAAATCGTAACGGAAAACGATTCCAGATACAGACGCCCAAAACCTGATTACGCCAAATTCTTACGCGAAAACAAGATGGCGAAGAAATAATCCCGTTGCAAAATTTGAATTTAAAAATTAATAAAGTTGAAACCTTAATGGAAACAACAACAAAAGTTAAGACAAATAATAAATAAATCGAAAACAAAGTAAATAATTAAGAAAATTTTAGATAATTAAAGAAACGGCTAAAATTATCGTTTGAAATTCAGAAATTGTTAAAGATGCCACAAGAGAAGAAAGAAACTTTAGTGGCAAAGAATTAAATTAATTAAAAATACTGACAAAACCGAAAAAAGATGTCGATGCAATATTTGCAATCTAACACACTTACTGCTAAATCTCTTTTACGCTATCGAGAATTTGAACGGAGGTGTTTTATTTTCCCTTTGAAACAACTTCAGTCTTCGCGTAGATATGATTTATTCTTCCGTTACCAGGGTGTCTTCGAAAAGCGTCCACCACAGCTCAAGATGTTTTGGAATTCAATTGGAATAGATTTTACGTCTGTCACATATGTGTAATAGAGTTTGTTCGAAATTAAGGATGAAACAACAATTTCAAAAAGTTATATAAATGTTAAATCCACAATATATGTTTTCAGAGAATCCTGTTATAAGTACTTAGGTATAAGTATCAGTCGTGTGAACTATGAATAGACAGAAGAATAGTATTGTTATTATAATACATAATAAAGTTTGCGAAAGATTTTATATCCTCTCTGAACTTCATGCATTCCAACGTATTTACAAAGATGAAATTTATAAAGACATTTGATATTAGGGAGAACAGAAAAAAAGTTAATATATTTTAATGTTTCTGAAATAAAGATTTTTCAAGAAAGCAGTAAAATTCTTGTCATATAAAAGACCGCTTGTTTAATCGTAATGGTAAGGAAGAAAACACGGTTGTTCAGTCAAACACCAAAGAAACATGTAATAGGTTGCGTTAAAAAAAGAACTGAAACAACTATCCGCATTTGTTTCGAATTTTTAAAAAGTTTCTTAAAAGGTTCAGTTATAGGTTTTGCAACTTTCGTTGCTTTAAATCAAACCAAAATCAATCTGGTGACTTACCACTCTAAACTCCAATAAAAATGCTTTAAAAGAAGTTAAGGCCAGCCTCAAGTGCGATTAATAATGTCTATATAAAGATTTCTTGAAAGGGTCTTCCGAGAGGAATGGCCTGCACATTTAAAAAAAGTGAGACTATTCGCAGTAGCTCTGGCATTTTGGTCGTCTCACATGTAAGTGTGGTGTAATGTAAGCCTGGCAGTATACGAGGAATCAAGCATTTTATTGCGATTTTTTTAAACATCATTACTATGCGCTTCAGTCTTAAAATGGGTAATTGTCTACTGAAATGTTCGAAACAAAACGCCACTTTATATCACGACAGGGCTCAAAATGCACTGGGGTCGAAAAGTTTGGCTGCAAATATAATCAAAGCGAAATCTCGAATAATATATAATAGAAAAGCCCAGATATGTCTCTAACGCTGGGCGGAGCTTAAAATAACCTTTTCCATTTTGTCTGCGTCATTATTGAACGAGCCAATCAGATGTGAGGAAAGTTGTTGAAGAAAATCTCACGTAGATTGTTAAAGTGATTAAGAAATAAAAAAGCAAGAAAACAGAATCAATGAATCAAATTACAATAATTTTCGTTTTGTTAATCATTTTATTTGTAACAATTTTCCTTTCGTCTGAGTAAAAATAATGCAAAATCCAGTAACAGAAAAAAAAATGCTTTACCAAATGCAAATTAAGAAATGTGTAAATGTTTGTTGAAACATGCCATTTAAATTGTTGATAGTTTCAATGAATTATCTGGAGTTAAAACTATACAAATAGGTTTACTATAGAATTCTGTCTTTCACTAAGCCATTTTTCAACACAGTTGGAATTAAGTCATGTGTTGTAGCGTGGTGTAAATTTTTTTATTGCTAAGCATTCAAATCCTGCTGCTTGGAGTAGAGGTGAGCATTTTGAGTGCCAGGTTGTACACAATTGCCAGAACAGCAGATGCATTAGGATAATCTAAAATAGTTGTAGAAATTTACTACTAAAAACTTTTAAAAATAAACGTTTATTTTTATTAATTATTTTCATGTTAAACGCCGGATTCAATGTTTAACATTTATCGAATCACGAGATGAGATATTGTATCAGCAAACATTTTCCCTCAGTCTGTGGTCTGAGTCAAAAACTATATTGCGGAGACATAAAGGTTTCATTCCACACTCGTGGGAACTAATCTTCTGCCATAGTATCATCATACAGATAGTTTTACGCCCCAATTCTGCGGTATTCTGAAAATTCTTTCTCTTATTGGATTTTAGAAGTTTGTTATATGTTGAGCAAATGTATTGTATTTAGGGTCTTGCAAATTCAAGCAATTACATTCACTAAATTCCTTAAAAATGCTAAGCAAATCTTTAAAAACGTTTTATTACAGTAAACGACAAAGGGTTTCCAAAATCTTTCTTACATCATACCACTCGGAATTGCAAATGAAATAATTTAAGCAAGATACTGAAGTATTTTTCCTGATATTTGGATTTCTGCTTCTAGTTTTTTTCAGAAAGGTACCTCGGAAGGAATGTCAAGAGTATTTGAAATGTTAATTATGTGAATGGACTGATATAATTTATAAACCGAAAGATATTGTTTTTTTTTATATTTAACAGAAGTACATAACCCGAGTTAACTCGTTCTAAATACCGTAGATTACAAAATAAGACGGTCCTTAAGTCGTTAAATTTCGCCTATTCAGAGGGCTCAAGATCCGATTCTATGCCTACAAGTGTTCCGTTCTGTGGAAGCAAGAACAGGTGGCGTTGATGGATCTATATAATATGATCTCTATAATCAAAATACGAACTTTTGGTTATTTTTCCATTTACACGTAACTAACATTGATACATTTTTTGCACCGAGAAATAAATTTCAAGAAACCATCCTGGTAAATATCGGTGCCAAGCAAGCGACGGAAGTTCTTCACAATCTGCTGCACCTTTAATAGCTTTGGAAGTGACATCCCGATACTGTTGATTTCAATGCAGGAAAAAGGTGAAAGTCTGATGGGGAAAGATGGGGGATGTAAGCCATGTGATCCGATCTCTCCCATCCCAAGCGACGAATTTGTCCCTTTGTAAACCTTGCTGTGTCAGGTCTTCCATTGTCGCCCAAGAACAAAACCCCTCGAGGCTCATTGCCATTCTTGCAGTGCTGTGATCAGCGTGAGGTCCATCGGCACCCATTTTCACATTTTTCCAGTATTAAAGTCAACTTTAACGGGTGTCACTGTATTTCTCTGGTCCTGGTCACTTGCAAAGCACTGAAGAGGTACAACAGGATGTGAGGAACTTCCTTCGCTTGTTGAGCACCGTTTTTCACCACGATGGTTTCTTGAAATTCATTTGTCGATGCGAAAAATGTATCAATGTCGGTTTTTAATAAAAATTAAAATAGTAAAACGTATTCTTCTTAATGTATTTAACTTCATAAATTTGTTATGTAAGTTAAATTTTTGTGCGCAGCAAAGATTCCTGAAGGACGAGAAATTTCATTCTAGGCGATGAAAGTGCCAATCCGATGAATGTCCGTCCGTAGCGATGAATGTTCGTCCGTAACGATAGGTTTAAAGAACATCACTTCACGTGAATTCTTGCTGAAGAAAAGACCCTCTCATTGCCCCCACAATAGAAACATATCTCCAACAACCGTACACGTTTAAATTTATTGTTTTCTTAACTAATTTTACAGCTCTCTCACTTGATAAATTTCTTTCGTTAACAATAAAGAATATCCTGAAACAAACGAAAGTGCAAAAATTAGGTCATGCAAAAATGAAATCTATCTTTCTTCCACATTTTTAAATTGAGATAAACCACTGAAAATTGTTTTCATACTTCAGTTAAAAAGCGTACTTTCCTGCCTCGTATTGAAACCGTTGAATATTATTTTAAAAGTAGATATTGCTCTGATTTCTCTTCGTTTAATAAAATTCATTGAAATTTCACTGTTCGTCGAAACCGCCAGTTTCGGTGGAGGGCTTATTTTTAGGACCGCAAGAGAGGGAGAAAGCATAGTGAAAATATTTTCACATTTTATGTACGAGATATGCGAATATTGACACGTCTCCTCAGTATTATTTGTAAATAGATATCTAGCAAAAGTATCATTCATAAGGTGACAAACCGTAGGACAGTCCTTCCTTTTTAAGTTCTCTCCTCCTTCTAAAGGGTACAATAAATTATGTTACGAATGTTCTTGTTATGCATTTGACATATTATAGTCTATTTTGTATTATCTTCACAATAAATAATAATATATTTCGTTAATTTATAATTTTTTTATCTTATTTTTATGCGTGTCTTTCTTTTCCAAGGAAAAAATGTAGGTTATTTCAGCACTTCAGTAAATTTTTAAAAATCAGTTCCACACAACTTCTGAGTGGTAGAAAATTTGATTAGTTAAGGGTACTCGTTTATAAAGGAATAACGGGAATATTTATTATTTAAAATTTATTAAGGTGATCATATGTGGAAAACAGAACTTTAACTGGAAAGTCAGGAAAGGTGAAATCTGTGTGAGGAATTTTGCAATTGCATTGAGGGTTAATGGCAACTAAATGTTAAGAGTCGTCAGTTTTAGTTGCAGATTAAAAGTTCTTTACTGATTAAGCCGTTCAATAGCTTTCCTTCAGCAATAATTTTTTCTTTTTTCTGCATTTCGTCAGATAGAAAGACGTTTGTATCAGTCCTATATTGGAATTCAATATTTGCAATCAGTTTCTAACACAGGAAAACATGTGCTACAAAAATCGTGTGATGGGTGCTCGTGAATGTAGTCCAACAAGCAGGATAAAAATATGAATGAGTCTTTATTTGACGAATATTCCAGTAAAGCAAAAAGTAGCGCAGATAAAAAAAAATTAAGTAGCCCTTTTAAAAACTAGTAACCCAAACAAGCAGAAGATCACTAATAAAAATCGGTCACAACACTTTCAATAGCGCTCGATTGTCTCAGTTCACCAGCTCCAACTGAATCTCTTGGTTTGGGAGCTTGCTTTTATACATTTTTAAAAGGAAATGTCGTCAATAGATAGGAAGTGATGTAAACTGTAGAAGGTCCTTGATATTTTTGGCTCCCAGTAAAAATAGACCACAGTTTAGGAATTTTCTAGGACAGCGGTATCCAACCTTTTTCGTTTTGCGGACCAACTTTTGGTAAAAAAAATATTTTGAGGCCCACTAGCTAAATATGCAAGTAAAAAAGATACAAGCAAATACTCATCTAGTTAAGTTAAGTTATAGTAACGCCTCGTCCTGAAGCAACACGAGGCTTATTTTGGAAGGGACCTCGTAATTGTGAACCGCGGTCAGATGACGATGTCAAAACCTGAGCTGGCACCCCCTTTCGAAACTTCCGCACCTCACCAACGAAATGACGTTTGGAACTCTCTCATGATTTGAAGTGCAACAGGCCCCACATACACGGCGGATCTTCAGTGGATTCGGGTTTCGAGCCTGGAACCCTCCGTCACCGAAGCTTTGTTCTTACCACTAGGTCACCGCGGCCATATAAATATATAGAAACACATATAATACATATATACACAAACACATATAATATATATATATATAGTATGTAGCGAGAGAGAACCTTGGTTCTCCCTATATATGTTTATATATATGAAGAGTCTATATAAAAATAGACACTTCGACAATTGACTAGCGTTCTGCGGCCCACTAATTCACTATCCGAGGCTCAAAAGTGGGCCGCGGCCCATAGGTTGGGAACCGCTGTTCTAGGAGATTCCTTCTTTTGCCGAAGTCGCCAAAATGGATAAGTTTGTGGACAAGGCCGCCAAATTTGTCGCCAAGTTTCGCATGTCAGGGAAACAACTGTCCCGCTTCGTAACACATGTCTCGCAGTTGCTTGTAATTGTATCGAGAGGTCTAGTTGTAAAAAAGTTGTGCACTTTTTCACTAATGATGATAAATGTCATGAAGAATTGAAGTTTTTGTCCTGATTTCTCCATCGAGTCTTCTGATTAAACTGCTCACGTGTCTCTTCCCCAGATTCTTAATTATAATTTAGGAACTTGCCATTATTTTCAGGAACTTCAAATATTTATAACAGTTTGCTGCAAATTCCTTCTGCTTAAAAATGTTTGAAAGAATTAAGGCGTGTAACTGAAGAGCAATATATCAGAATCTTTTACGCTTAATTAAAAGTTCATCTTACGTTTCTTCGTGTATAATCACGTGAAAGGATTTGAGACTAAGTTTTTAATCGGTATTCGAATAAAAGTTGAGATTCGAATCTTCTGTGAAAAAGAATTATTTAGAAAGCCTAATGAAAAACCTTTAATTTCAAGTCCTTTTCTTGTATAGTGAGATTTTTAATACAATTCTTTTAATAAAAAAACTACCCATTCATACATCTAAGCCAAATTTAAAGTAGCTTAGAGTGAGATACGTCAGAACTTCAGCAACGAATTTCTCATTACAATTTAACTAAGGCTTTCCCACTGGGACACCTTTTTTAACAAACTATTTGAAATATTCCAATCGCAATGCAAATTGCTTGCTGTATTTTTAAATGGCATTTCTACTGCTCTTCTGAGTGGTAGGACAAAATAATAGTTTCAGTTTAGTTTAGTTTAGTTATATTAACGTCGCGTTCTGAAGCATCGCCGAAAGGGAGGATGCTTGACTCCTTACATATGATTTTGCGTGCAACAAGCCCAATACACGACGGATCTTCGATGGAATCGGATTTCGATCCTGGAAACCCTCCAACCTCAAAGCAGAAACCTTATCCTATAAGTCTTTTTGAAATTTATTAAGCCAACGATATATTATTATATAACGTTTTCCTTGTTTGTTCATCCAGAAAGTCATTCTATTTCGTATTCCAGTGTGCGAATGTGTGTTTCAAGTTTATGTAGATACTTCACTATGATAATTTCTTTTGTGCATTTAATCTTCTGATAAGCTGAATAAGCCTAATTTGTCCCGTTTTCTTCATCCAAATTTCTTAGAAAATATAATTTTGTAACAGTTAATTAATTTTCTAGAGACACTTGAATGTAGATAATTTTCTTTAGCTCATGCTTTAAAGAGAAGAAGAAAAAAAAATATTTTAAAGGCTAGATATATTAAATTATTTTTCTTTTGAAAGATAATATTTATTTTCTTTCCACTGGTTTTTACAATTCATTAATATGTTAACGCATTTCCCTTTTACGTTACATCTTTTACACACGAAACGAATTTCGATAGAGGCAAAATAATATTTTTGTTATTGCATTGAAAGCCTGCGTTGAATTAATAGATTAACACCCCACTTTATTTAATTTAGTGATTCAGATTTGTAATTTGAACCACATATTGGTAGCGAAATAAACTTAGATAGCGGTAGATTACTTTCCAATTTCTTATATCGCATATATAAAGGTTACAGGGTTATCCAATGGCTACTTTCTGAAGTCTAGAAATGGAACGTGTGCAACGAAATTCAATTAGTTTTTTTTCTTCCGAATTCTCGGCAATGAATACTTGGATACAGGAACAGATGTGTGATTATTGAATAAATCTATCCGAATCATTTGTAGGTTTTTCTTCAAAGAAAGCTTCTATATGTCATTCAAAATCATATCTCAAAAGTCCCCGACATTCTGTTGCACGCTTCCCATACTTTGACAATGGGAAGAAAACTGTGTACTCGAAATCCGGTCATTTTCTTCGGAAAAATTTCTAGCCAGATTCTTTTTCCACATAGATAACTTTTTTTTATCTCATTCTAAATAATATCTGAAAGGTTCTCGACATTTTGCAGTGCGCTTCTCATTTTTCTTTTGGCGAGAGGGGGTGGTGTGGGGGTGAAAATTGTATCTTAGCACTTTGGGCAAGTGGAGTATCGTTTCATATGCATTTTTAACGCTGAATTGAAGGAAGCAGGTTGCATATTGATATGAAGAGTATTTTGAAAGTCACAAGGTTTTTACTGTTGAATAAAAACACACAAAGATACACCTTTTCATATTGTATTTATTATAGGTTTATAATAATAAAAAATATTTAACAGATATAAAAATTTGTATATAGATATAGAAATACGACTGATAAATAATTGCATCAGGTCTATCTCGTTTGTCACATCTACTTCTTCGGTTCCCATGTTATTTCTCATTCACGGATTCCCTCCACTGGTGCGGCGTTCAGACAATTTGCACAAGCAATATAGCAGTGGAACCCCAACTTTCGATACGACACGCACTGCTGCGATCTTTATTACAGGAACAAAAAATCTTGTTCAGAAGAGAACCTGGAGCAGGTGGCTGTGTTGTTCGAATGAGAACTAAAAAAATATCGGTCATATTTTAAAGATGCCTGCATACATTGTGTTTCAGATTGTAATGCATATAAAAGTCCTTCATAGAGTTCCACACGCAAATCATTTTGATTATGCCTTAAATAGTTTAATCTGGATCCTTGGGTTTTAATGTAGGCACTATTATACACTTTTGAAAGAGTTTTCCGCTGATGTGTAGAATACTAAATGCATTACGAACAGCAAACCTGTAGGACTAATATTGCAACTGTGTAACCCTAATACGTTTTGCAGATCTTCTTTCTTCAACATGTTCCATGTTGGAATTCCAACCGCATCCATGCGGAAATAGAAGAAAATAAACCATAGGATTGCTACACTGATTAATTGGCGAAATATTTTTGCAACTATCTGCAACTGGATAGACTGGGGGCTCTCCGTCATCTTCGACAAATATTGCAGCAACCTCTGTCCTTGAAGTAGGTGCATTATATCTGCGCAAGTCTAAATCTGGATGTTTCATAAAATCCATTGTAACATTCACAGATGGATTAGATTGTATCAATTGATGCATCTGCAGATATGATTCATCAAATAAATTTATGCTTCGTAATAAAGCGTCCATCTTCTCCATTACAGAGTGAAGGCAGGCATGATTATTCTCCATACGTCTATTATTTGCTTCACTGTAGTCAAATATGTAGAAATGTCCATATCCAGGTTTGTTTCGTTCATTTGAACAGAGAGGAGAAACTATATGATAAATCTGACCATGTACATTAGGGTGGATCGAAAAGTATAGGAAAAATTTTTTTTTTCGAAATTATTTTTGGCAGGGGGCGGGAAAGTTGCGTCTTAAGTATATTAGTTTATATAATTTTTTTTATGTAGATTCATTTATATCTTCCGGTGCCCCAAGCACCTCAAAAATAGTTAAAAATTGAATTTTTTATGAAACTTTACAATTTTTTTTGTTTTGTTTTGAAATTATTTTTGGCATGGGGTGGGGAAGTTGTGTCTTTGGTTTATTAGTTTACATATATTTTTTTATTGAAATCCATTCATATCTTCCAGTGCCCCAAGTGCCCCAAAAATTGTTAAAAATGACATTTTTTGGGGGGGAAATTTACAAAAAAAATATTTTCAAAATTTTCTTTAGCGCCGGGTGAGAAAGTTTTGTTTTGGGTATATTAGTTTACATTTTTTTTATTATTATTAACATTCATTCATATGTTCTGGTGGCCCGAAAGCCCCCAAATTTAAAAATTCACATTTTTACAAATATCTATTAAAAATTGTGAATTAATGAAAAATATTTGAAAAATTTGCAGATTATTCATGTATTAAAGTATAAACTTATAAATAATTATAATTTTATAATAATACATAATGTATAAATTTAATAGTCAAAGCAATAAATCACAAAACTTATAAAAACTGAACTTATATTATAGATTTTTTAATTCTATTAGTTTGAAGATTTACATATTTCTAAAGGATGTAATCCTTTTTGGTATTATAATGCTTGATAAGATTTCTTGATTGTATCCTATTCAATATGAAGCCGTGTCTCTTCTCTTCTCCATATACACTTTCCGATGCTTCAGACACTAAGCGAAAACATCTTCCTACAGTTTGGGTATGGCTTGGATATTTTGACCATTCCTCCGTGTAACTTTTACCATGGCCTCAATTTCTTTAAATAGCACATTCATCAAAAGAGGTGGTTCAAAAGGTCCAACTCGTTGCCAGTTAATAAGTGCAAAATAATTCTTTGCTTTAAAGTCTATTTTCGGTACTTGAAAAATTCTTATTCTGATTATCCTCTGTTTTAATTTCTAGCACAAATTAGTTTTCGTAGTGCTAAAGACCTTATATTCTCTCTTTTATCTGTGAGCATTGACAATAGCAAATTTTCAGTAAGAGAAAAGAAGCTATTTCTTTGAATAACAGTGGGTACTATATTTCTTAAATTGTGTTCCAAATGTCTATAAAGTAAGATAAGTTCCCAAATATACAGCGCTCCTTCTGTTATGGAAGGCTTTGTTTTGACATAGAACCATACAGGTTGCATATACCTTCATAATATATGTTGCAAGAACAATAAGTTTGTCAGATGTATTTTCTGTGACTACATACAACTTTAAAATTCTACTTCAAAATTATTAGCCACCTTGAGTGAGCAACTGCACCATGCTTTCTCATTGCCAGGTCAGAATAACATTCAACATGTGATATCGCTAGGCAAATATCATATAGATATTGCTGATCATTGATGAGAACCATTCTATCTATATTATGTGGCATATTCTCCACACTTATTGAAGAAAAAGGAGCTACAGGTAGCTCCTCGCAGGTTTCGATTGCTTTACCAATTGGTCGACAAAATTCTTTAGGACCAGTTGTTGCATCATCCAAAGAATTTAGTAGATGACGGAGAGGTAATTCATTCGTTTGAAGCAAACAAATTCACCATTGTAATGGTCTATTGAAGCCAGTTCCATCAAGCGAATAATACCTCCCTTGTGCCCAGTATTAATATTTGTTCCATCGCATCCAATAACTCTTAGCCCATTTAATTGAACATTACTTGATACAAAAAAATTGAGCATTGATTCTTTTATGGCTTTAGCTCCTCCTGTTGCAGTAGTGACATGTCCGACATGCACAGAGTTTGTCGTTTTAGGTTTGTTTACAAGAGTATAATGCGCCTCCTTTGTGGTCTTTGGGTAGTACTTTGTGTCCTTCTTAATTAGCACTTTTGTGTTGTCTTTTCTCCCATCGAAACATAATCCGGTTAAAAGAGATCAAGACACTGTTAACTTATTAGATTCTGCAACTACATTTTAAAGATTTTTACGCTGTCTACGATTTTTATTGCGATCTGCCACATGCGAAGTCTCTTGTTCGTGTACAATTCAAATGTCTTGTAGAACAGCACTGGAAAATGAAGCAGCTGCTCTATCTGAAATTGCGTATCGATCACATTGTCTTGCTAAGGTAGGGAAATCTAAACGATTTTACGATTGATATTCCAAGGTAATTACATCCGTATCTGTATACAAGGACGGAAACAAAGTGTTGAGCTCAAGTAGCTCCGTTGTTTAAGTATGAGCAGCATCAGCATCAGTTTTAACCATTTTACGTTTTATTCTTTTGTCTTCCATCTGTTTTCTTTTTTCCTTTTCTCTTTTTTTTGGTCGCAATTACGTCCACTTCTCCAATAAACATTTTCCTTTCTAATCTTTGATCTTCTATAAACAATCGCTCAGCAAGTAGAATTTTCATGTCTTTTTGGCATTCACATATATCGAAATTTGTAGACTTACAAAATGTGATATCGAACAGACACTATATTTTTTGATTACGATAATTTTCCAATTTTTGTTGGTATTTTTATTATTCCTTCGCCCTATCTTCTACGTTTCTGCCTATAAAATCGTTTCTTTAACGCATTTTTTATTTTTAATTTTTAACTCAAAATTTGCATAAAAATCGTTTTTTTGGAAATATTTAAGTGTCTTGGGGCACCGGAAGATATTGAAAGAAGTTGAAAAAATTTTGCATGTATCCTAGTACACTTAAAAGACAACTTTTGCACCCTATGCCGATTATTTTATCCACACTTTGGATTTTCGATCCACCCTAATGTACATGGAAGCAATGCGGGCCTGTTCCAGGAGGTGCCTTTATTTCAGCTCACATAGATGCAAAGGCTAATGCAGCATTATATTCTCGAATATGCTGTCGATAGTTTTTGCTTCCTATGAATTGCTGCAGGCTAATTCTTTGAAAAGATCAGGAGCTTCTGTCAGATTTTGAAGACGAACTTTCCCATCATGACAGCATTTGGTATATTTTTTACTCGAGTTAACTCGTTTTTCCAATAAAGTGCGCCTCAAAATTCGCACACCTCAGACATATCGCCACAGCTATGTTCCGCCTTCGCTGACTAAGTTGATTAGAAGGTTTTCTGGCACACCTAAGCATATGAGCTTCATTTCTAGCTGAATTCCTTTGAAGCGTTTCATCAAAAGTTTCATTTGACTGCTGTTCTCTCCTCAGTAGATTGTAATAAAGGACTTGCAAACTCATTTGCATGAAGAATGTAATGATATGTTGAAAAAATATCATTTTCAGCACTTGCCGCCACGTTTTGTAATGAATTATCAGTTTCGACAGTTGCCGGTTGTAAACAAACCGGTCGTTGCAATCGGCAGAAAAGAAATTCACCCCTTTTTTCCGCCGCGTTCTATTTCCGCCTTAGCGTTTTATATATATAGATATGTTATATCGGTTTCAGAGATTTAATCGCCAAGGAGTAGAGATATATTTCCAAGATGGTTGTAAAATCTCACCAAAACGTTTAAAGTCGTATGAAAAAAACCGTGTTCTTGTAAAAGCATAGTGTCACTTCTTTTTACTAAGTTTTTGGATTTCGCGTTGGGTATTCAGGTGCATTCCTTTTAAGAGGCCGAAAGGTGATCACCGGTCTGATTGTTTTAACTTAAAAAACACTCTAAGGCTTCACTGGCTGCGGGAGATGGAACGTGGTAGCTTCGCTAACACACTGAATTTTCGAATTTGATTTGCTAGAATTCTTAATATTTTTAAGCATCGTTAGATATACGGCGCTGAGTTGGCACCGTATAGTTTTTAACTTTAAAAAATCCTGCGGCTTCGTTAGCCACGGTAGCCGGAGCCTTGTAGATTCTCTACCACAATGATTGTAAGATCTTCTCGAAATCATAACTGCGAGATGCAAAGTAACCTTGGGGACCGCTGTAACACAAAAGCACCGAGAAAACTTTTTTAAAATATTGATAAAACATTCCGCGCTCATTTTCCTACATTTAATGAAGCTGGGTTTTCCGGTAAACTACCGCTTTAAACTCGAACACTAATGATTTTTTTTAAGATTATGTAGACTGGACGATTAATTTTTTTATAAATACAGGCTTGAAAACGCGTTCCGACAGGAATACCCTGTGTATTTAAAATGTGAAGTTGCTTACAATGGATCTGATATTTCTGATACCCGAAGAAAGTTTAGGGTATCTTAAGCCTAGGAATGCACAGAAAAGCAAAACTTTTAAAGTGGTTTTATCCGAAACGTTTTAAATATTTGCTTCGGAATATGAATTGGTAAGTGCACATTGAAAACTTCTACATGAAGTTTTCTTATAATATCATGAGAATGAGCGAAATACACTGGGATCAAGAATATAAATGTTACAAACCCGAAACATTATTAATGGAATAAGAATCGTTTATTGAAATGACATTTTGTACACTCACGTAAATGAGTGTGACTTCTGAACACACATGCCAAATACTGAGAAAATGTGCTGAGAAAAGTTTAAAATTGCACAATAAAATGAAACATGTTGCATTAAATATAAAAATAAAATTTAAAATGGGCAGAACATTTTCACAACCATCCAGCTAACAAAGAGCGGGAAAGGCATCACGCGTGAAGGCCCTTCTCACCTTGTCACTTGTCTAAAATTTACGTGGAAATTATTGCTCCATTACCAACAGCAGGGTTCTGTAAATCTTCTTCAGTCCTAAATTCTTTGTGGCGTCGTGCATATAATGCCACTTATCTACCTAGTCCAGGCACCATAGCTCTTGGGTGAACTGAGACAGCAATATTTGTGATGGCAACTGCAGTTTTTAATCGGTTCCATCACCTAGATATCAGGATTCCTTTAGCAGCACTCTTCCATTCGAGTATTATCCGATTGAGACTGACGAGGATTACGCCTACAGACGGCTCACTATTCTAAAATTCCAAAATTTTGATCTTTGTTTGAAACTGTCGAACAATATTGCTATAATCTACAGGCCGTTAACAAAGTCAGCATTAATCAAAGTTTATTTTCCATGTGTGCTTGTTAAGAACTTTTATATTTTGTTGTTGTTGTTTTTTGTCTTCTGTGTAATTCGAGTTAGATGTAATGTTTTGTTTTTGTCGATATTATCGTTGTTGCTGAACGTAAATTCATCGCCGACCAAATCGTTGCATCACGCAATCTAGGTCGGTTGTGCATGCTTGGTTTTGTAATTGTTTATTGCAGAACAAATAAACAATTTATTTTGTTGTGTAACGCTAGAACTGAGCGGATCTTTTATAGAACTTAGCGCATATTCCTTTTTTAGTAGAAAACACTTCTAAGAGGCAGCTGCATTCCTTTTCATAAAATATTTTAAAATGAATCTTTGAGATAGGTTTCAAGAATGCGCACTTATATTTTGTTCTTTTTTAATTCTATTACAGCTGAAGTAGTTTCATTATAAATTGTTGAAAAAACGACTTTTATTTTGCATTTATAACACTGAGTAATAATTAAGGGTATTTCGTGAATTAAAAGATTTTATGAAATTTATAGATATAGAAAAGACAATTTGAATTTTCGTAAATGTGTCAATCCTTCTGTTCATTTTCAAAATTCGAAAAGTGTTCTGAATGAAAAGAGAGGGACAGACATTTTGATATCTGAAAAATGTTTCACGCTCTCAAAAAATCTTTATTATTGTTCCCTTTTAATTTGAACGCATCTCTAATGAACCTTTATTGTATTAATTCAAAACGTGCATCCGAATTTTTTTCCTACCACTCGGAACTGCAACGGAATTTCCTTTTAAGAGGATTGTGCTGTCGAATTTTCGAGTTTTTTTCTATTTCAATACTGATTTCTAGAAATGTGTCCCGAAAGGGATGTCATATGAATCTGAAAAAAGGGTATTTCTGTAATTGGTCTAGCATTACTTACGGCTCTAATTAATTTGCGGCAGCTCAAATCTTAAAAGTTCGAATAAAAGAATGCGAACTTGCTCCCTTAATAGCTCAAATATTAGGAATAAATATTGAATAAAGGCGCATTAATAATTTACTAATAACTAGACAAAATTTTCAATAAAGGCTGTGAGAAGAGGCATTTCAAAGACATGCTCTATGCAAGATCTATATTCATTGATCAATCAAGTGCATTCCAAAATTGAAAGATTCCTATTTATGTTTCTGAATTACAAGGGAAAATGCGTCGGGAAAAATTTAAGTTGAGATTTTTGAAAAAAAATTACAGTCTTACGTCAGACGGGGAAGATATTATAGATTAAGGAAATGCCTTCAGAAATCATACAAGTTCAATAGTACAAATTATAAAATAAGTTTTAATTTTCTTCACTTGATAAATTTAAAATATGAATTAGAAATGACGACCGAAATATATAACACGAGGTTCAAAATTTTGGACAAAATAATTTTAGTCTTTTCTTAATTTTTAAAACAGAGCTAATAACATATGACTTACAATTTGATGAAATTTTTCTTCTGAAATAGCTATTGCTGTAACGAAAAGAAAATTTTCACTATTTATTTAAAAATTAGCATACAGCGGTGCGCTTTTTCTGGTTTCGATGAAATTGAAACCCCCATTCTCTTTTCTTTGACATTTGTTACTTATGGTGTCGCAAACATTTTTCTGTCATTATCGATGTCACACCTATTCTAATTTATTCCACAAATTTTGAATATGGGAGACATTACTGTTGTAATATGCTCTCAAAGGCTGAGTTTATAAATTTCTATTATTATTGCAATTGTACTTTAATTTAGTTTAACTCCTTCGATACGGGGCCGTCCCATACGTCCCTTCAAGCAAAAGACGATAGCCGTTCGAAACATCCGAATGTCACTCTGAAATTTCCACCCCCTTTCTTTCAGTGCGATTAATTTCACAAACGCGGCGCGTGCTTTCTTCGTTAGAGTGGCTCGCCCAGATGTGTTTGGGGAAGAGGGAAGATTTCTTACAATTCGGACATTCACATGCCAGATGCCATTATGGTTTCTGAGGGGGAAAGTGTATTTCCCTTCTCTTTGATAGAGGAGCTCGGACGTTTCTGTATTTTGAGGTCCCTTTATTTCAATGGACTTAGGAATCAGAGGGTTACTGCCTTGATTTCAAACAACACAATGGGTATTTGGGCACGAACCGCGGTCAGATGAAGAGGATGACGCCTGAGATAGCGCCCAGGTCTGCAATCTTCCACACCACACCAGCAGGAGGACGTTTGACCACTTACATATGGCTTAAGGTTCAACAAGCCCACATGCACGATAGATCATCGATAGAATTGGGTTTCGAAACTGAGACCCTCTGGTTCCGAAGTGGAGACATTACCACTGGGACTCCATCTCTTCTTCTGCCATTGGAATAAGATACTGAAGACTATCAGTGTAGGCCTCAGTTTCTTCTAACACAGGATTTCTTTTGTAATTCAGAGAACCAAGACTCAATGATAGTTTCCGAAACCCTTTCTGATTTCAAAGCAGTTAAATGTACGCAACGTAAAGCGCAGGAACTTTCATCACATAGAATGTAATTATTCCCCATACGGATTAGTGAGCATAATTGTTCCAAATTTGGAAAAGCAGTTACGCCCTGCCACTTTAGTACTAATAGTTCCCATGTAATCACCGCCATCTTTACACATTTCACATTTACTTTTACAACATCACTTTCATCATACATGTAAAATCCAGTTAAAATCTATTGAATTCTTATGTAGTGCCTTAGAGGAAGATTATATTTATGCAAAATGTTATTATTAACGTAAAAATAATTAATACAAACAATATGGTGATATACACAACTAGTTAATGAGGTGCTATTTTTACTAACTTTTAAACTAATTATTACAAATGTATGACTTTAGTCGATGTGAAAGGGAAACACGAAAGTTAACAATTTACATTTAACCTTCAGACGGGTGCATATAATCTGAGATGAAGCACCCATATAACATAACACCACAACATACCCCCGAACTCGGAGCCAGGGCGGCTCCTTGTCGGTTGGGTGGGTATGCGTTAAACTTTATAGAAATAAAGCAAGAGCAAAAAAAACATTTTATATTAAAAAAGGAAGAAAAGAGAGGAAATACGAATATATGAACACTAATATATACACAAACGTAAACACGCACATAAAAACACAAATATATACACTAAACGAAGAAGGGCGTGGTGGGAGACATGAGCTTCGTAGTGAGATGAGCAATGTAGGCTATTATGGAGTTATTCTGGCTGTTCAAATTTAAGTAGATATTCTTGGCTGGTGATAAAATTGAGGAGGTCTATTATTTTGTTTCTTAGCAGGCGGTGGTTCGTTATTGATTTCAACCAGGCTTCTATGTGTTGATCTGCAGGACACTTGAGGTGGTAAGAAAGCTTGAGGCGGCAATTGGTGGCATAGTGAAAAGGCGTGCCAGGTTCTTCACAGGCACAGCAGTTGTCCTGTTGTGTTCCGAATCGGAAAAGATAGGACGGGAAGGGCCCGTGCCCTGTGATAAACTGGATGAACTGTCTTGGACAGTTATGATTTCGAAGTCCTACCTTTCTTATGATTTCATATGCGGAACGCCCATTAATGCCATCATCCCAACGCCTCTGCCACTTAGCCAGGGCTCGCTGCTTGAGATCTTGTTTTGCACTGCTTCTGGGAAGGGGAACCGTGAGCACTGCTCTTTGCGTAATTGCCTCTTTGGCCAGCTCATCAGCTTTCTCGTTCCCCAGGTGCCCTACATGGACTCTAATCCAACCCAGTCTGATATTAATAGTGTTGTACAGAGAAACGTGAATATATCTGGCTATTGGACTATTGGATCTCTGGTTTAATAGGACTTTCATGCTGGATTGGATGTCGCTCCAGATCTTTACTTTGTTTGGTGGTTTTGGTCATATTTAACAGCTTCTTGGAGAGCTATTAGCTCTGCCTGGAATATAGAATTTTTTGGAGAAAGACGTTCCTGCCATTGCGCTATAAGTTATTGCTGCTCTCCAACGACGCAAAAGGCAATCCAACACCTTGCTCCATTTTAGAGCCATCCGTGAATATATTAAATTCGCCTACAGCACCAAGATTTTCTTCAAGGTTTACTCTCTCTTCGTCTATAAACTCCGCCGGGTGACGCGAACAACCTGTCGCCTTTTCTTCATAGGTTACCAGATCAGTGGCAACAGCCAGATGTTGACCTACTTTGAATTTGATTTTTAGAAAAACGAGACGAGACGCGTACGAGTACGAATACGGTTGAACGGTTTTACGATATACGCAGATACGAAGTGTGAAAGTTCTGTTTTAGTGTTCTAACAAATGTTTGTTTAGTCTTAAAACAAGTCTTATGACTGTCAATCGAGAAGCCAACATAAATCAGAAGTGTGATTAATTAGAAACCTGTGACTGAAAATCTCATCGACAGTTAAGTAAGACGGAAGGAGTGTGAATCTCAAAGTACTTTACGAAATTGTTTTTTGTCGTTATATGTAAATAAAAGTGTAGTAAAGTGCGAAAATGTCTATCTTCGCTGGAGCAAGGAAATGCGGCTGTTGGCTTTTCGATTGACATTCATAAGACTTCTTCTAAGACTAAACAAGCATTTATTAGAACATTAAAACTCAATTATTACTCTTCGTATCTGCGTAAATCGTAACATCGTTCAATCGTATTCGTACTTGTTTCGTCTCGTCTAATTTTTAAATCAAATTCAAAGTAAGTCAACATCTGCCTGTTGCCACTCATCTGATATCATACACTGTTGTAATAATAAATATGTTGAAGTCATGCTTTTGTCAGGCATAATTATTAAACATGCTTACTGGAGGATAGTTCAGAGGGCAAGTAAGAGCAGTGGACTGTTAATTAAATAAATTTATTATAAACAAAATCATGAACGATCAAGGCACAATTTAAATATATTCTTAAGTAGTAGCATTTAAAGAGAGACGATTCCCATTCTCAAGGGGGAATACGACACAGCGGTGCATTCTCTTAGGCGATCCGAACGAAAATGAACTCCAGTCAACTTCGCACTCCCAAGGACACGAAAGTGGACAGCTAAAGCTCATTGAACTCTGCACCCTCAAATGGCGCGAAAGTTTAAATGTCATTTCACTGTGTGAAGGTGTGTTATAATATTCCAATTGACATTTCTAATTTAAAATATAATCTTCCATTTAACTCTGATAGATGTTTCATAAGAATGGTGAAAGTTTTTCAAAATTTCTTAACAGAAATCACATCAAAAAGAAATAACTAAATTTGGAAAAATTTCATTTAAATATTTTTGCCATCAGCAAAAAAATCTTTCATGATTTGGCAAGAAATTTAACTACAGAAGGAAACATTTCGTCTAGTATCCTCCGTTAATGAATCAAGAGTATCTATCGTATTTATTTTCAACATTATTGTTTCTCAGATGCACGAATTATTTTGCAAAAATAATAATTTTTTTTATTTTTAATTAAAACTGTTACTACATTATTTCAGAGTTCAAATAGTGAATAGTGCACACATATATGATCGCAAATAGATTACCTAACCTGACGATGCCGGATTACATGAATATTTACACTAGATCAACACACTGAAGGTTAGAAGCAGCCGTTTTAAATTCTCCAACTGTCCGCCAAAATTTTCATTCTTGTATATTTCGAAGCATTGCTAGAAATTCATCTGAAAAAATTATAAAGAAAAACATAATATTTCGCAAAACGAAAAGTTTAATTTCCGATTCCCAATCTCCCAACTTCGTTTACGAATTCTAAAGTTACTTATTTTGAAGTAATTCTTGCAGTTTTGTGTGAAGATGTAAGCTTCTGGTATCTTTGAACATTTATATAGTATTTCGTTGATTTAAATTGAAAAATTCAATTCATCATTTATTAATTTTTTAAAAGAACTTTTAATTAAGTTCCTTGAAAAGTTTTATTAAAGCGTTAAAAAAGTCTTATTGCAACAACTCAGAAAAGTTTATCAAACTTCTTTTTTACCATTCCAAACTGCAACGGAAAGGCTTTTAAAGAAGATTATGAAGTCCTTGCGACCAGCTAGCAGAGTTTGAATCCTTAATTTATTTTCAAAAGGTGTCCTCAGCGGAATGCCTTTACTACCTAAAAAGTCAATTAGTTTCAGTTTTGACATCGCAAACGTCTATAGCTCATTTGTGACGTTTTAAAACCGGAGTTTCAATGGAAAGAAACAAAGATAATTAATTATTTTTTTTCTAAAAATGACTTCAATCTGCTTTTGAATGCAGGAATAGATGATTCAGTATTGCATTAATCCTCAGTTAATTTCTATAAGTGCAAAGCTAATATTCGAAGTAAAGGCTTTACAAATTGACCCTTTTAGTGCGAACGAACACTTGCGAAAAGTGACAACGACGATATACGTTGCATCGATATACATTTTCGATAGCCAGATAACTAAATATAAAATTACCACTCAAATACCTTATAAAAAGTAAAAAATTACAAAACATTTATTGATTATACCAGGAAAAATTAGACTTGAAACTTCTAGGTTAGAAACTGATGATTTAGTTTCGTTGTAGTAATGTCCAGTTTGAAGCTACGCGAGTTCTAAATAGAGATGGGCCTCGAAATTTTGATTCATGGTGAGATAGTTTAGTTTAGTTATATATACTTTGTCTGGCCTCCGTCTCACAACTTCCGCACCACACTAGAAGTTAAGCCGATTGGAACCATTACCTATACAGAAATACCGAAATCGGAAGTTCATGTTGAAACATTCCCTGTCCATTCCTCTTGACAAAGAAACTTGATGGTGCCTAAACAAAATCGTCATTGAGATTTACATTTTCTTACGATATTTAATTTCTATATTTGATTTCTTTTTATTTTTCCAATTTGTTGTTTTGCTCTATTTTTTATGTTTCATAAGTTACACATTTGTTTATTTCTCTTTTTGTCGTAATGTGCATTAAATCTTTTTGATGTATACTGTTCTACATTTTCACCAACCAGGCGCCCTCTCGCGGAGGGCCGCATTCTTTTCGACCCCACACTGTGGTGTGAAGGTTGCTAGTTTTGGCGTAATCTATATAAACTTAAATTTATGACCATCAGTTTAGTGAAATCCTGTATTGTGATCATAAATTTTTAATGTAGATTAGGATTGAACGGAACAGTATTACGCAACTTCAGTGTTACTGATATCACTTAAAATTCCATGAAGACTTCGGCATTTTTTTATACAAGTTTGAAATTTGTTGAGTATCATATTGTTGATGTTTCATAAAGGCTTAACCCCTCCTTTGTCGGGTAGCTGTCATGTGACGAAGAAAATTGCATTTAAAGCGAATCTTTTAGTTTACGCGTCTCTTTACATTTCACGATATTTATTTTGATTTCTGGATTATGCTACAAAAATGAAACAGACCTACCTTCTTCATGGTTTTCGTGGTGAGATTTGTGGGCTTGAAATAACATAATTCATTTTGTCGAGACTCGAAAAAAATGAAAAGTAATGGGATTAATTAACATTCTGAAACGTTTCACGCATTCTATGAATGGATACAGCGAGCATCAGCCACACACTGACTATGAGATTAATTAGTCTTTTCTTTCCTTAGAATTAATTAAAAGTGATAGGATTTCTATATAAAACATTTAATAATCATTAAAGAAGAAACCATATTAAACATTTAAATAATTTCCCTCAGTTTTATACACCTGAAAAGAGAAACCTGTGTACCACAAGTAAAAATGCATAGTGCACATGTCGTAAAACAACTCAAACCACAATTCACTCCGGAACCAATCACCATCATTTCATTAGCATACCAGTAAATCACTGATCAGAGTTGCCTGTTTTGCACAACACAAAACAGAAAGAATATTCAAAAAATTTGTTCTTACCAGGAAGAACTGCAATAAGAACTTATTAGAAGCCATGGCCTCAGATCCTCGAAATTAAATTATGTCGAAACGCACTGTAAGGTAATGGCTCCAAGAGAATTGCTACGAATCGAAAACGAGGAACCAAGTTTTATTATTTAGATTACATTATTATGCATTGTAGGGCATCTTAAATTTGTAGCTATTCTGGGCACCACAAAATAATCACTGATTTTACTTTTTATATGATTGTGAGATGCGGATGCACAAGTGAAGAACATATCACCACTTCATGCCCCTATTGTAGAAGGCTTACATGATTCCTTGTAATCTCGGGAATTTATGAAGGAAAGCAGATAGGACCCGGGACAGAAAATGGAAAAAACACCCTAACTAATAATTCAAATAAAGAAATTATAATACTAAGACAAGAGAACCTTAACTAATATCAAAAGTAAATAATCAGTGTTATAATAAAGAAAAACTAACTAATAAAAAGGACAAAAGAAAAAATGAGAGAGAAAGTTATTTCCAAAAAAGCTTGTAAAAAATTTATTGTATTACAATAAAACACTAAAAAGACAGCATAGAGAAAAATTTCAAAAAGTATGAAGTTCAAAAACCTCCATCAGGAAGCTATCTGGCCAATAACGATGATCAGTAGTAATTCGTGCAATATTTCTTGCAAAGATTTCTGTTCGCAGAAGATTTGAAACTTGTTGTTTACTTGAATGCCTCCCAACATTTGAAGGATACTTATAATTTTTCTATATTATTCAGACAAAAATTTGATAGCAATAATTTAATGGCATTTCAGTAAACACTGCTAATTGAATCTGACGATAACAGAATTCTATAATAAATTTATAAGATTAGCTTACATTTCACGTCCTCCTTTTTTATTATTTGCAATTTAACCCCCTAAGCTGTAATCTGTTTTGTTATGACAGTCATAAGTCTAAAAGTTTACTTTCAAAGTGAATAATTGGATATTTGTTGCGTTCCATCAATTTGCTAAAATCCTGAGAATAATTTGTCCCTGTTAGTTTAAGAAATTTTACACAGAAATATGAATAATCTGCTTTTATACTCAGCATGAGAAAAGAAAAGGAATGGCTCAAACGCATATTTGATTTAATCAACGCTTTCTAATTCCAAAATCAAAGCGTACATTGATAACGTTTCTGAAAGAAACCAATGAATTTTGTTCTTTGTTTTTGTATATCTTGTTTTGCATTGATATAAAGATACGAGGGTGTTTCAGTGAGAAAGGTAATACGAGCACCGATGGCTCCAAAAAATCCCCCTACGAATCAAATTCCCTGCCCAGATACCTGAGATAACTGCATCCTTCTAACGCAAACGTGCAGATGTAACTAGTTATGTGGCAACGCACCGAAACCTCAGAATATGGAGGTTTTGACGAAAAAGTAGTCGGCGATTGAAGAAAGAAATGTGATAAGTATTTGTGCCTTAAAAATGCCTGTCTAGCTGAAATTCATCAGGCACTGGTGTGCTTGTTCCTCTGAATTCGATAATGGCAGAAGGTATATGCGAGACGAGCAAAGATCAGAGAGACTAAGCCTGTTCACCAATGGTAATAGTTGTTCAAACATCCCTTCCGTATAAATGGACCCAGTGCAAAGTGATGTTCATCTCTTCAGAACGAGCGCCTAGGAATTCGGCATTTTAGAAACGATGCCGAAAGTCAGCAAGTCTTATTTACGTAACTCCAAGACACTGACGCTCATTTCTCTTATGTACATACAATATGGAACATATCATTTGACAACCAAAATGATTTAGTGGAGAAATAAAATGTACCGATGCTTTACTACGCTATTTATGTATTTCAATTCATGAATAAAGGTTTCCCTCAGAAGGCTTGTTTCCCTACTTTTTAACTGCCCTCGTATTTTCGTTTGTGAAATCGGTAGAAATTGCATTTTACTTCATATTCTTAAGGCATGTATGTCCTCCAGCTTTTCAAGAATTTTAAGATTTTATTCAATCTATCCAATGCCATTCCAGTTTATACTTGAGAATCATTATTACAATATTCCTCAGTGGCAGGACACAATAAGTGTTTCGAAACTTGACTATAATGAATTGCCGCGCGATATTTTAATTTTTCATTTTTTATGATATTTTCAATAAAATGAGAATTATTTCAATTTTTAATAGTTTCAATTTCATTCAATTAATCAATGAAGATTCGCATACGTTAAGCTTAGGAACTGCATGTATATTTCACCGTATTTGCATTCATAGACAATCACTCGAGAACTGTTTTCGTAGATCATTAGCTTTAAATTAATACAGACTAAATGGCTCTGTATTATCTGTTTCATCTAAAGAAACAGATTTTCTTCACAGTTCAGAGTAATCTTTAAGTATTTATTTTCCTTTCTAGGTATTGCTTCTCCTGAAAAGACATTTATTTCGCTCGGACATTCTGAAGCGTAGTTTCTGTTCATTTTCAATGGCGCATAAAAATAACAAACGGATTCTTTTACGAATCTGAAAGTAAAATTCTAATATTGATCTACTGATAATGATAACTTGAATATTGAATGTAGATACTCCCGCTCTGTCATAGCGTCTGGGGTCAATTGAAATAAAGTCGAAACAACAGCTCGGATTCTAAAGGTCGGAGTGCTTATATCCACGTCGCCGGTGAGGCGTATCCCAACTTATACCCAGCCAGTTAAACAAGGACCCGCTTACTGACCCGGTAACTAATCATTCGTGTACTCGCATTGCTAAAGGTGGGGTTATTAATCATGATAAATGAAATAAAGACGCGAGGCCTATGTTCTCAAATTTGTAATAAGGGTCTACATTAAATTGAGCGCTCATTTCTATTGTGTTGGTCTCAACTGATTTTGAGTTATTTACTTTCAGAAATTAATTTTTTCTTTCATCTACATTGTTTCTCATTAAAAGACGTTAATATCATCTTTGAGTTCTGACTCTTACTTTGTATTCATTTTCCACGGCACAAAAATGTCATTGATTCGTTTGAGATTGCACTGGCTATCTGAAGGCAAGATTCTATAAATACACTACTAATCATGATAAATGAAAATAAAAGCGTAAAACTCGTGTTCTAATTTTTTCGAAAAGGTTTCTCATGAAATTGCGCGCTGATATCGACTGGGAGATCTCAATTTACTACGAGATGATAATTATAACATTAAAAAATATTATTTTTTGTTAGTTCTTTTATTATTTCTGTTGCACACTAAATCATACGTAGTGGCCAAACGTCCTCCCTCTATGTGGCGCAGAAGTTTGGAGAGGGGATGTCAGCTCAGATGTCGTCCTCGTCATCTGACCGTGGTTGAAAATTACGAGGTCCATCCCAAAATAACCCTCGTGTTGCTTCAGAACGGGACGTTAATATAACTAAATTAAACTAATTCTTTTATTATTTCGTTTTGCAGCAGATTATCGGTTATTTAAGACGCTTCAGGTGGAAATAAGTTATAAGAAAATAAGAAGTGTCAATAGAATTTTCTTTTCCGATTAAGGGTTATCCTTAAATTTTATAATAAAGTCATGAGAATTTTTTGCCCTCTCATCAAGAAAGCAGTCTTTTCTCTTCTAATCACCCTGTCGATAGTTTTCATTTCGTCTTTCACTGCATCACAGAATTTCTATCACTTTATTTATCTCTAATGAATACACGAAAGTTAGTGACTACTCGAGCCTCTAGAAATGAAACGCAGATTTTGTCTTTGAAGAAAAGAAAGTGAAGAGAATTTATTCTTCGGGTTCTTTATGGATTATACATTTAAAATTGTTTAATATTTTTTTTAGAAATATTTTTAGCATTTTTTTGTTTATGCAATTTTCTACGTTCTATCTGCATGCAAATTTCACCCATAAATGATTTTTACACTTTCTTTCAGAAAAGAAAATCTTTTCCTGTATTATCACTTTCGTTAACAAATAATGCTTTTCCCATAATCCTATATGAATAGCAATTGCTTGTATTAAAAGGTCTGGCACTACCAATCTAAATGGAGCAATGACTACTAAAGAAATCCAAAAATTTAAAGGTCATATTAGAAACATTTGCGACCCATCCATAAACGGAAGAGTTGACAGCATCGAATCCTCAATACTTGAAATGTATTCGTCAACTAAGCAGTAGTATGGTTTTTGGCATCAACGGACAGCGCTAGTTCGGTTCAGATCCCAAAAAATTTTTTTACCGTTTAGAGACAATGGTACCATCCCTTTAGATCAATCCATACTAATACTGGTAAAGAAAGTCATTTTACTAAATCCTACATCCTTCAATTTGAAACTGCACAATTTAAAGGAGTATTATAACAATTGAGAAGATCCCCCCAAAACACTTTAGGATAAAATAAAGCAAATTTCATTGAACTGCAATACATATATTCATCAAATTAGACCTTCTGCCAAGTTTAGCATCAAACAAAGCGAAGATTATTAATATAGAATCAACCTTAGATTGGTGGTTGTTAGAGAGAATAAACTTTCCAACAGTTGACATTAATATTTTTCAATCAAGTAATGGAGTGATGGCTTCAGAACGTCATATTGTTTCAAGTCGGGAAACAGGTGACATGCAGATATTACCAGGGGCGGCTCCAGCTGGGGGACAGGGGGAGACAATTGCTCCCCCCCCGTTGGCGAGAGATTAAAACTTCCGTCAGCAAAAATCTTTGTGATTTTGGGAGATGTTCAGAGCAGGGTATCGAGGAATCTAATTTTTTTAATCCCATCTTTAAGTTATCATCTATCTAATGTTACGATCACTTCTTGGCGGAATTATTAGGTAAAACTAAAGTATCTGTATTACACAAGAGTGCAGCTATACATAGTGGTCATTCCTCTCAACGGCCATTTTTGTTCGGAGTGGAATTTTCCGGCCCCTAGACATAATGTTAAAATAAAATCTATTACCGGCCACTCAAATCCCTCTGTGTAGTCGGGTTTGTTGCGCGTTCAACTTCAATGGAATATTTTCCTTTCGTCTCTCCGACCGTGGGCATTTCATAAAAAGAAAATGGGTGAAAGAAAGAACAAAAAATTCATACACTCAAAAACAACACCGGAAATCAGATAGAAATTAATCATTCCTTTACCAATGTGAAGAGAAAAATGAATTTCGGACTCTAGCAGGTTTGGGCATGAGAGTTGATTTGTGCCTTTCAGGTCTTGATTCGAACTCTGACAAAAAATTTGTTAATATGGTCGCGTCCATCAGTGAATGAAACTTTCAGCTCAACGACTTTAGGAAATATAGACGATATTATTGCCTTTCCTCAACAACTACCGACGAAACAATTATTGATTTATTTTTACAATTAAAAAAATTGAAAAAGTGACCTCCGAAAGAGCTGAAAGACCCAAGCAGTCAAAAACTTTATCTTTTTTCTAAAAACGAAAAAAGAAGAAAAGGAAGAAAAGAAAAGAAAGAAATATATACAGAGAGAAATTTTCGGATAAGTACCTTTTTGGATAATTTTTAAAATTAGATTTATCAGAAATTACTAATTAGGTCTTATTTAAATATTTTATATTTGCACTCCCCCCAAACATAATAACCTTTCAGAGCAGTCAATTTTCCTTTGAACGGTGGGTTGACCACTGTAAGAGATTTCGGTGTATGCATACTAGCCACCCTCTTCGACTAGCTTGTTCGTCGGGAATATAAATTCAATTGAATCTCATGTGCATATTTTAATTTTCATAGTTCCCATAAAAAAGCATTTTTAAACTTCTGAAATTGTTATAGACACTCCACCTGTGTTCTTTTAGTAGCTCTGAATCTATTCTGTTCATTGTCTACATGAACGTACCTAATAGAGTCAAGTAACTGCATGTGTCATCTAATATCGAATTGCACATCGTCGGCACCTTTCGTATTCCTTATGCAAAATACGCATTTGATTTCAGTATGGAAATGGCGTGACACATTTTATGTTTTGCAGCATGCTAGCTGGATTAAAACAGGCTTTTAGGAAGAATTAAAACGCAATAACCATAATCATTGAGCTAACTAAATATGTTTCCAAATATAATGACTACCTCAGAGGACTTTGTTTACAGATTTCACAGAAAAATTGATGAAACAAAAGAGAAAGTAAAATCCATTAGGACATTACCTTAGCTTTCAATAATGGAATTGAAACACGGAATTAAATATCATTTGTGTAAACACTGGCAACTGTTTGAATGATATTGCAACAATGAAAAGTATTGTTTGAAATTATGCCTACAAATATTATTACAAATTTATAAAAAAATTAGAGAAAAAAAATAATGCAACTTCAGTGATATCATTAAAAAGATGAGTTTTTAAATTTTCAGATGGTGGGTCAATCGGTCCAGTTGTTGAGAGTGGAAACACAGTCAAGGTTTTCCCTCCTACAGAATGTACAATGACGTAGTGGTTTTGCGAATTTTAGCGAAAATGAAGAATTGAGATACAGAAGCGACCATTGGCGATGTATCTAGGGTGGTGAGCTTCCATTTAAAATAAAAATTGGCGAAATCGATCCAGTGGTTGGGGGGAACACTCTCAAGAGTTTTTTCCCTTAAAAATGTGCATTTAAGTAGTGTTTTTTCGATGTCTCTCAAAAATGTAGGGTTATGAGGGATAAGCAATCTTTGATGACATTTCTTGGGATTATAAGCTTCGATAAGCAATTGAATAAAAATTATGAAACTCGGTCCATTGTTTAAGGCTGGGGATTGGTCCTGTGGCTTTTCAACTTATTTTAAATATATAGACTAGCCGCATTCGGCAGCCGACTCTTCTCCCGTAATATTAATATCTAGTAGATGGCAACTTGGTTAGGTAATGTGGTGAATTGGCGGTTGTAGAGGCTGAGGGACTCTGCCAAAGTTTTATTTAGAAATATATTTCGAAAATTGAAGGTGGTGGATAGCAGGAGACCATTAATGACGTATCTGAACGTCATAAGTTTCCGTATGAAATAAAAATTTTCGACATCGATCGAGTGGTTGGTACTGGGGGACTGGTCCATTGGTTTCACCAATTATTGTGAACTAAACGCCTTCGGCGACCAGTTTGTTCGCCGGGAATATGATGTTCACTTGAATCTTGCATCATTTTATATTCATCGTTCTCTTTACAATGCAATTTAAACTTCCGATTGTGGTAGATTTTTCACCTATGTTATACAAGTGACCTTGGACCTCTTCTGTTCATTGTCAATATAAATGCTCCTAATAGAATCAAATAACTGACCATGTCATGCAACCTTTAATTCCACGTTGTCGGCAATATCTTCACTTTCTAATTCCTCTTGTAAAATCTGCATTTGATTCCAACATTAAAATGACGCAGCACATGTTATGACTAGAGGCAAGACAGCTAGATTAAAACATGCCAAAAAAGAATGAAAGGGTAGCAACCATAATCATTCAGGTTAATGGATATATTTCTTAACATTCGTAATATCTCAGAGAGCTTGGTTTACAGATTCCACAAAAAAATTCATGAAATAAAATATGAAAGCAAAATGTATTAAGATATTAATTCAGCTTTCAACAATGAAAGAGAAACAACAATTAAATATTTGTTTAAACAATAAAAATGGTTTGAATTGCGTTGGAACAGTGAAAAGTATTGTAAAATATGCCAAAACATTTTTAAAAATTTATTAAAAATAGAGGAAAGCTTGTGCGGCAACTTAATTGATATCATTCAAAAGTTATTTTTTAAATTTTTAATTAATTAAAATTCCAAATAAAATTTCAAAAAAATGCTCCGATGTGCAAATTCCCACCCTCCAAAGTAGGTTTGTGTCAAACTTCGTAGCTCTAGGTCCAGGTATCTGCCCTATAGAGAACCAATACACACACAGACACACAAACACTCACATTCTCCTTTATTGATTTAAAATTTGTTAATAATTATTTTCACTTGTTTCGGCAATTCTTTTATTTTGTTATGAGATTTAGATAATAATCTGCAATTTTTTTTGCAATATCAGTGCAGTACATTTCATTTCCTAAGAGATTTATGTTCATAATTCTTCGTTTTCTATTAATGCTTGTCGTTCAGTCAGACAATTCTTAATGCACCGACATTTTACAAATAACTAATTATTCCCAATAATTAATTATTATAATCAAATTTGCTAATTATTACTTAATTATATTTAATTAAATATAAAACAAATTATTATCTGTTATTTTGAAGTTACCTAAATTAGAAAAACTTTGCTTGCCCCCTCATCGGAGATGTCTTGTCCCCCCCCCCGTCGGAAAATTTCTGTCGCCGTCTCTGACTATTACTGATTACCGTTCACTTTTCCAGCCCTCATCATTATCAGTTTTCTGTGAAACGTGGTGAGCACAAATCCTTTTCTTCTACATCAATTTCTGATAGCTCCCGTCTTGACCAAATCTTCTCATTAAAATGCGAGTTCTGACGATTTCACTTCCCACGGCTTGTTGAGTTAATGCCACGTATAGTTGTTGCACTTCTTCGGGCAAAAGGAGGTCCCACGCCATATTAGGAAGTGTTGCATGACTTTTGGCAGTTCAATGTATATGGATACCAATAGAGGTCGACCAAAGTGTGTTTTAGTACCCTAAAGTCGAAAGTGATTCCGAAATTTCTCTCGTGTGCTACCACGAAGAATTCCAACAAAAATGCTTTCAAGAAGTTTCCTAATGTAAGGATGATTGTATGTTCTTTTAATGTGTCTCTTATAGTTACAAACGAGGTATCCCTATGCGGATTGCCTCGCGTATTTTAAGTGTGAAATCAGTTGCAATAGGTCTGCGGTTGCTTACAGCGTTGTTTTCCGGCATCTTAAATTTGAAAATGCTGAATGACACACACAAGAGAAATACTCCCATTAGAGACAGTTAAAGAAGGTGCATGTCATGACAACGGTGGGTTTGAATATCAATTTCTATTCATGTGCGTCAGACGAAGTTAGAATATTGTGAGATAAAAGTTTCAATATTTATAATTTTGAGTCATCATATCAATATTTCAAAGAACACGATATCTTTAAATCAAGTTTTATAAAATGAAATTTCGTAAAACTTTTAAAGTCGCTTCATTTGATGAAGTTAAAATATAAATAATAAATGATAATAATAAATGACGTCTGAAAGTTTTAAGTTCCAAACGACTTAAATATATAAAATATAGTAGCTTTAATAGTTAACGAAAACATTAATATTTTGAAATCTCTAATCAAAAGTTTTGCTGTTCCTTCCTTGTCTCTGATCTTGAAATGGATATAGCTTCTCTTTGTTCTTTATACTATCTGAATATAATATGAGGTAAGGAAATGTTGTGGGAAACACAATATTACGAAAGCCTAATTATTACTTCATTTTTCAAATTTCGAAATAATGTCAATTAGAATATGAATTTGAACTATATTTCTCTGAATAGTAAACCCACATGAAACAAATAAAAAAATCTAGGGTCTTCGACGCAATTTTGAATGTTTTCGGTTTCGCTCAATCCAGTGAGTAACTTGTAAGAGTCCAATGCATTTCCACACAATTAAATGTCTAGTTTTACTTGTAGCAGTAAGCAAAATAATAAATTAAACATCTCTGCCATCATCAATATGATACATATACTTTAGTCAGTCGACAAACTCACCAAGTATTGCAAAAGATCAAACGGGCCATAGGGATAAAAAAAAACAAACGGCCACTTCTAGAATCAAGAAACACAATTAAGAACGAATATACTCAAAGAATACTACACACTAATCATTAACACACTTTGTTCCAAATGTCAAGAATTAGGGCCTTTTGGGAAGATTTTACTCCAGGAAAGCTGTCACAGGTGAAATGAGTAAGACTCAGTGCATTCTGATTCCTTGACCAGTTCACACGCTAAGTAAAAAATATAAACACATAATCCAAAAGTAACTTTACTCAAACAGCAAGGTAACAATATGGCGCTCCCACCCCTGCAACCATCATTTTTTAAATTCTATTCTCTAGCATATTCTTAATGTCGTCAAACTCTTTAATTTCCTGAAATATGAAAGCCTTTGCCTGCAATATTATTTATTATGGTGAATTTTAAAGCTTCAGCTTATTATTTACGATTATATGTTAGTCCATTGAATCTAAAATACCACATCCAACTAATTTTGGAGTCATAAACGGTTTCTCAAGTCAATAAAATATTTTACTCACACCCAAGCCAGGACACCCCCCAGACATTGGTCTACAGGAAGCTGTCTGGAGCCTGTGCTCAAATGTCATATAAAACATTATGTGTCTCCCATTTTCTCACTTCATTCCTATTTTGCAAAATAAAGGCTCTTTCGCATGCGTAATATCATGAAATTGAATGAACTGGAGAACTGCTCAGTGTCTTTTAAAGATGTCAAGGGAACACGTCAGGGATTCAAGAAAACTTAACAAACCCTTGATTATGATCTGATGAAAATCTAGAAAATACCACAAACAGACGAGAAATGCCAAAATGTTCAATAAGTTGTACAGAGGGAGTCCTCATTGTAATTGGATGAGAGCAAAAGCACATCTATTCATTGAGAACAAAGGGGATTAATAAAATCATTTGAAGTAAGAAAAAAGACAAATGAATTTAACCCTTGGAATGCTCGCTCATTGACTCTAAGCAAAATGCTCACTTTTTTTCTTCTGAATAGAGAATAAGACTGAAGCCTTGTAATGCCTGTTCCTGCATTAGGAAACATACTGAAAAATTCATATTAAATTAATTCCACAGCATAGATATGGTGCAACAAGGGATGAAAAACAGAGAAAAGTTATTTTTCACTCTTCCAGAAGCATCTTTTAACGTGAGATCCAGCATCTCCAATAAATCCCAGAAATTGATTCACGCCAAAACGCCACAAATAAACGTTAAAGGGGAGATACTCTATATCCGGTAAGAACCATATATTAAAACATAACTAAAGTCCATTCTTAGAGATAAAGGCGTAACAACAGTTTGAACAATTTTAAAACGGGAATTGTAGTCTGCCAGCTACTGAGTCTAAAAGCCACAGTCAGCCATCGCATTTAGGTTCAAAAGTGTCAATCATTTGACCTCCCTTACTGTCATTTCGATCGAGATTGTTCCTTATTCTATCAAATTTTATCACAATAACAATGGTCCCAAAACGTAAACTACAAAATAGCCGAAACGCCGACGCCAAAAAAGAGATATGAGTAGAGAAGAAAAGAATCATTTGAAGAGAACCGACATGGAAGGACAGGAATGGACACTGTGAAGATATCTTACTAAAACAAAATAATTCTCTGTCACAGACCTGAAGGCTCCATTTATTCTCACACCTTCCGCTGGCTACTACCTTCAGAGAATCAGAAAGAGATCTGAGCAACTTCGAGAAAACAAAAGTAGAACTCAGAGTAAATCTGATAAACAAGAGTACCTGGGCAGTAACAAAGAGAAACCGGTGGAACCCGGCTGTTTGAAAGACAGCCTGTCCCTTTCTACCTGTTGTTCTGGTCTATGCCTCCTTCAAAAGGCACCATCTTTCTGTAAATGTTTTATTTAGAATAGTTACTACTTTCTTTAATGGCTTGTCACATAGTTTCCTGTCATCATTGTTTCGACATTTTGACTGTGTTAAATATCATTTGTTTGCCAGAGTCTTTATGCCTGAACGCAGCACACAGAAAAGCTCCTTGTCATAGCAAAGGTGAGAAACCTGTAAATTCCTATTTTAGATAGTACAACACATAGATCGTTTGAATATATCGAATTAAACTTAAATTAAAATACGTATATTCTCTATATTTACAATTCGAATTTGTACAAATCTGACCTAAATTCCTATGAGTGTGTATGATCTATCCAAGGGATATTTTCATAATATTTTCTGCTATTTTTTTTTTATTCCGATATTTTCAAATGCCTCTGAAAAGGAAATAAATTACTAATAAATAATTCCATAAATAATGAAAGATACAAGGATTTTCAAATGATTACATCTGATTTCACCATGTCACCTGACAGAGATGAAGTGAATAAAAAATTCTGATGAGTCGGACAGTCATCATACAAACAAAAATAAAGATTCAAACAGCTTCAAATAAAATAAAGCCTCTGAAAGCACAACTGTGTGGCTAGTCTAGTATCAAGCACTTGAAAGATATCAAAAAAAAATCTTAAAATGCCAAAAAAGGGCATGTTTTTTAAAAAAAAGAGAACAAAAAGATATATTTTTTTTTTCTGCCTTCATCAATGATTCTCTTAAAACACCAGCAAAATGTATAGAAACTCAACGTAAATAAGTACCTCGTTAAATAAATGCATTGCACCAAGAAGAAAAATATGCTTCTATTTGTAGAGAAAAAAGATGAGAGTAAATTGAAAAATCGTAAAGAAATACTGTATCAAACTGAAATATGTGGTATTGGAACCATACCTTAATATAAATAATAACTTTTAAAAAAAATTCCACCAAATTGCTTCAATCTGATATGTTGTTGGTTTACAAGCACAAATGTCGACAGACAGCTCAGGTAAAAGTAATAAAAACTGGGTTGTATTCCTTAATTTTGTTTTAAAATTATGCGACTTATCATTCAAGCCCAGTCCCGACGCAGTTTTCATCCATAAAGCTTCTGTAAAATAAACATATATTCTTGCAAATCTTTGAAATGCGGTAATTCCTGAATGAATCTACTCTCTGCTGAGTCAAGGACCTTAAGTTTGTCTGTTTAATCCTCCTGAACTGACATTCTTGAACAGTTTACTTTTAAAAGCAGAATTAAAAAATTAAATTTACAGAGTCATATATATATACAGACATTTCCATGTATGAAAATTTTCAGTAATTTCATTTGGAATTCAGGATAATATGCAAATAAAATCTTGTATAACAAATTAATTATCTTAAACGTTCTCTTTAATTCCTTATCGAAGCCCTGGAAACTTATATGCGTTTCCAAAAAATTAAATCTACTGGAAATTTTTCTCATCTTAAATCTCTAGTTAAGCGATTACTAAATTACATTTCTTAGCTGAAAATCGAGCATTTGAAAACAAAACAGGATTTTTTTTAAACTTATTTATAATTATTTATATTTCCAGTTGATTTATTCGGAGGAAAGTAAAACAAAAACTACTTTAAAAAAAATCAGACATTTAAAAGCTTGAATTCTTCCTTCTTTAATACTCTAGATTTATGTTTCACCGACAGCCTTAAGTTTGAACTGTCAGTAATAAATTTCCAATACTTTCATTATATGTAAGTATGGTCACATTTTGTACCTTTTAACGAATATCTGGTAAGAGCATTGATAGCAATACAAAAAATTGGAACGAAGTACATT
>BGPR01007990.1:11123-67051 GCA_013235015.1 Araneus ventricosus | reverse complement strand
TTCGTATTATTTTTTTCGCTCATTGTTGCGGAAAATTTTATAATCTGAACTATTACGTACATCTTATTATCTCACTATTTTTGTGACTGAAGTAGGGATTTAAGTGCGCAATTCAAGTTCTCGATGATAAAAATAAATGAGTTTTTTATGATATCCCAAAAGAAAAAGATCAGTATTTTCTTACTAATGGCAGTAAATATATGATATTAAAACAAATAATTCATAGAAAACTACATAGTATGGAAATCAATAATGAAATTTTAAGTTTAAATATTTATATATTATTTAATAAAATAAAATATTTTAAAAATTATATTTATTTATTATTTTGTATTAAATGAGAAAAATCATACCTTTATTGCATAACTTGAGAGCTAATTATACATATCTTATACGATTTATGTACATGCAGGTAGGCGTTTAAATAAATAAATAAATTGTAATAAAAAACTTTAAAAAAAGCTTTTACTCAAAGTTCTCAAAAATATTAGAGATGGCGCCGCTGAAACCTACTGAGTGCGAACGTAATTTTGCGATTTTTTTTAAAAATTGATAATTGAGAGGTCTAAAATTATTAAAATATTGCATTGTGATCAAGACCCAATAAATATACAAAATTTCAGAACTCTAGTGCATTAAGAAATGAGTGAAAAATCGATCACAAAATTCCAACCTTACATGAAAACATTTCAAACACAAACATGAAACATTTCTAACTTAGTAAAAGCGTTTAAAAAAATCTTTAACCGTCGTGTGACGTGCTAATTGTCTGTGAATATAAGGTGCAGCATCGGGAATCGAATTATGTTCATTAAATGTCTTTTCATTATTCTTTTGACAAAAGAATTAAGTTCGGTTTTCTATGGAGTCCATCGCGTCTCTAAAGGAAGGTTGAATAACTTCTTCATCGTCGCTTAAATTAGCACCAGACAATTTGGCTTCTATCAATCGTAAATAATTTCGAAGCCATGATATCTTTATCACAGTTCATACTAGAAAGGAGGAAATTTTCACATTTTAGAACGGATAAAAACGACATATAGCCGAAGGTTTAAGTTTAGTAGAAAGGTATGCTTGAGACGTATGCTTGCTATAAAGCCGCTTTGTCTCGAATTGAAGAAAAAAAATTGAGAACTAAGTCTCGAATTGAGGACTACACATGAGAGTCGGCATCACCGCCCAGTCCCAACGCGTATTTTCGAATACTTAAGTTGGCCGTCTGGTCTGCAGTATGTATGTATAGCCGAAGCTTTGTATAAGTACTTTATCATTACAATGAATGCGAATGAATTGAGACTGTGATGAAACGACGTATGAATGAGAATGTGTAAACGGTGCTTTACTGTATTTAGCAAATAGCTTTATTGTTGGAATTAGAGAAGAAAATGAATTTTTGTACAAAATTTGTCGAAAGGTTTATTACCTGTCAACTCAAAACTGTTCTCAAGCAACTCAAAATCTCTATAACTAAAAATAGAATGAACTATATGTGCCACCTGAGAAAAAATCATCAGAGAATTTTTTTAAATATATATTATACGTAATTTTCAATTAAACAAATGTCGTTTTTATTGTCTATAGGCAACGGTTTTTCGAATTGATACAGCAAAATAAGAAAATAAGGACGAATTTTCAGTTATTAATCTGGAGCTCGATAGTAAAAGAACTAGCCAGGCTTCGCCGAATCAACACAAATTATGTCCGGAATGAAAATGTCCAGCCTTAAACTAACTGAAGGCTAGTTACTGTGTGTCCTCCACAAGAACGTACACAGACCAGTGGCGGTTTTTCGCACAGGTGTTAGAGACACTCGCCTCGTGCCTCAAAAATTTAAAGGGCCTCAAAACCTATTCGACATGCATCGCAGTGCTAGGCCGATGGTGAATTTGTGACATTGGTAAGGAGAGGGGGCCTCAAAGTAATTTTGCTCATGGGGCCTCGTATTGACAAAATCCGCCACTGCACAGCACACATGTCTCAACCAGTGGTGTAACGAGGTACTGCGGGAGGGGGGATACTGAAGATCTGGACGTTGTTCTGAAAGACGCTGAAATGGCAAATGCTTATTTATTGCTTTTAAAATCAGAAAACAAAAATTCCACTGTTACTATCTTCCTCACATTCGTCAACATTTATTCAATTCCTGCAAATTATTCAAAGAATTATTCAAGTTCTGTTCTGTTGGCTAAATGAAACGTTTTTAATTCGAATTGCTCGGTAATTCGAAAAATTTTCTCTGGTCCTTGGAATTTCCTATTAAAATAATGTTAAGATATCGTCTGTAATTCGAATATATTTTGGTTAATTCGATGTCAAAACCAAAAAGTGTAAAACATTATATTTATTTCTAAATTGTTTTCGTTATTTAAGAATTCGTTATGCAAGAATTTTAGTAACTTCCTCCGCAGCACAATGCTGTATATTTTTTCGAAAGAGATTTTTGTAGAAATCTGAAATTGCTTCATTACTAGAGCGACTTGCATCTTTGTAGAATTAGTTGCTATCAAACAGAATCTTAAAATGATTTAGGGGAAGCTTATTTTTGATTTAGCTTTCTTTGAAATGTGAAAAAAGGAAAAAGAAGGAAATTCTAATAAGAACTTCAATTTAAAATTGGGCAAAACAAAATAAGGATAAAAAATATTACAATTAAGACTTAAATAATGAAATGTATCTCACACATTCTACTACAATTACAGTAAATTTATATTAATAAAACATTTTTTAAATTAAATAGTAACTGTCTCTTTTTTTTATTGAACTTTTCATTCATCAGTGTATTGTTGTAAAAGTTAATTTTAGATGTACTGTTATCGATGATAATGTTACTATCATCATTGTTATCATTAATTCTCTCTTATGTTATTATCAAGCTGATAATATCCGAAAAAGAAGAAGAAAATCGCTGTTTCCGTTAATAGTTAATGGTAGATCTTATTTTGGAAGTTTTTGCTTTTACCTGTCTTGTTCCTAATACAATTTGAAATTTTAATTAACATTAGCAATATATTAATAAGATAAAAAGAAACATTTTGTGAAAATATTTCGAAATTTGGATTTAAATTAGTTTCTGTAAATTTGGCATTTAAATTTAATAAAATGTTTAGATAGAGCTTTCGGCCCATGAAATCCTTAATGGCGTCTTTTTAAAATCTTACATATGTTTACGTGTGATGGGATAAATTTTTGATACAGGAAACACAAAAGAATTGAGCAAAAGGATGCTTCACACTTGTTTCTAGATTCCACATTATGCTGGATATTTAAAATTTTCAGACTGTTCTTCACAATGTAGTAATAAATTTTCTAATTGAATATATGCCAACATAAGTTTTCACTTGAAAAAGTAACATTTGCACTATCCACTTTCGAGCTAATTTTTTTAAATATCATATTGATTTTCTTTTTTCATGAGATTAGTAGTTTTTGCTGCCCAACAGCACAGTAATTGAATTGAACATAAACTTTCTCAAATAATGATTATTTTTCAAATATCTATCTCAATAATGTGATGCTTTTAGAGCGACCTTCAAATATCCGTAGCAAATCCATGGTAGTCCACAAAATCTATCTTTAACTGTACTATGTATTAGGGAAAGAATTCTAAAATTTTTCGTGTTCTATGGAAATATTATGTACAATGATACTCTCGTAAAAACTGTATTACCTCTGTCTTCAAAGAATGCACAGTGATAAAATGTATTTATAAATAGTTAATCATAATAACGATGAAATAATTAGGATACTTACTAGGATTCGAAAAAATTTAATCCATATCTTCAGTGTTTGAACCTTCTCAAAAATTTTATGGATATTTCCAGCAAAGAGAAATAATTGTACGAGTGAATCAGTAAAATCAATCATAGAATCTCATTTAGCTTTTTTTTTTTCAGAAGAATTAGAATGGTTACATGTTGTACCGTTTCAAATGCCTCTATATTCAAGTGAAAAATGTTTTTGTAGATATTTCAAAAATAGCATTTCAATCACGAAATGCTTAATTTTAGCTTTAAAATTGTTCGTCTTATTCTGACATCACCTTTATCTGCAACATCTTGTGAAAGAGAATTTAATGCACTGATGTTGATATTAAAACATATTCGAACAAACATGAACGATTAATTAATGTTGCTCTTTACTTTAAAAAACATAGTGATAAACTTGACATTCGTTTTGTAAAGAAATTGTCTCAATTAAAGATTCGTAAAATAAAGGTGTGGACCATTTTTTTGAAGAAAAATTCATATAATCTACTATTATTCATAAAAAATAAATTTGTCTCGGATCATATTTTTTTGTACTCACTTTCATTTTTGAAACTCGTTTGAGTTTTTTCATTACCAATTTTTCAGAATACTTTTCAAACTTTCATTACATATTAAACTCTTTGATGACTTAGTATGGTACAACAATAAATCTTTCACGCAAGTATATGGGGTTAACTGAAAACGATTTCATACTTCACAGTAAGAGCATGTTTGTATATCAAACATGATAAAAAACACATGTTTTTTTAGTCGCAGAAATTCATCAGTATTTTTAGTATCTCACTCGTTACGTCCCTGTATGCTATGAAGCTTGACCTTTTATTTACCACACTGACTTAATAGTGACTTTTGAATTTTGTTTTTCACCATTAGATAAGTTTTTATGTAGAATAATCCTGGGAATGAAGAAAACACTTTTTTGATTAATTAAAATTACTTAATTAATTTAATTAATAATTTTAAAAATTAATTTCTGCCTTCAGCTGCCTTTCACTGCTTGTTATTGGAACTCCATTTTCCGTGTTCTTGTGAATTCTGTGAGTGTCCTCCCCTAAACTTTCTCGTATACTTCCCCAAAAAGGTGCCGTTTCCCCTTCCCCCGCGTGGCTAAAAAAATTCTAATCTACTGTTACCCAGAATCCAATGACTATCAAAAGTTTTTTCATTATAGTGATTGCAAAAATATCTAGGCAAAGAATCAAATTCAAAGAGATGCGTACTGATTTTCCGCTCTTACCGGCTCAAGGACAAACTGACATAATTCGCTCCATAGCTTTCGAGTGCACAGAAGATTGCTTCCAGTACGCATGCGCGTGGAGATAACGGACTTGGCCCAAAATTTTACACGGACCTACATTCATGACAACAAAACTTTGTACCAAATTTTATCCATCTAGCTATTCAAGTTTTTGAGTTATAGCGTTGGCATGACCGCGGACAAACAGAAAAGCAGACTTCCCGTAGACAGATTTTGTCCAAAATTTGACAGAAACCTACAAATTATGTGTAAAGATCACATACCAAATTTCATCCCCGTAGCTCTAATAGTTTTCGAGTTATCGTGTTCACAGACATAATTCCCAAATTGTGTTTTTCGGACTCAGGGAGATCTAAAACGTGGAGATTCGTCAAAATCTCGAGTTCGAATTTTTTTGACGATTACAATACTTTCTCTTTGTATACTTCGTATACGAGAAAACAAAAAGGGCGATATTGCGAAGAAATAAACGTGAATAAGGCGGTACTTTTAAGTACAGTCGGTAGATAAAGGGTTAAATATGGACATTCACGGTCACACCGCTCCACTCAAATGGCGTGGTAGCACTCCACTCGATTTCAATTTTCAGCCCTTCCATTTAGGTGAGTCATTTACGAGGGCTCCATGCAAGTGGTCACTCCGATCCCCTAGGGATACTGCGCTTATCCTCCTCCCGCTTTCGAAACGGAACCCCCCGCCCCCGCTTCGATTCCTCCTCCCCCACGGGTCTACATTTTGTGTGTTTCGCTTCTGTGAGAGAGCCTCGCTCTCTCTCCCCACGATGGCATTTAAGTTTTACGACCCAACACTCTAAATGGCTGACGAACGGAAATGAAAATCCAAACTTTTCGACCGCACCACGCCAATTCTCATCGGATTTTCGCATTGACGGCGGATTTTGGAGCGGTGCGACCGAAACTGCGTGGAGCCGTCTCACCGTGAATGTCCACTTGAACGCTAAATGCGCCATATTGTGTAAGAATACGAGAAAGTTGAGGGGAGAACACTCCCACTAGTTCCCTTTAATAATACGTCTTGAATTTTTCACCCAACAGTTAGTGGTAATTTTTTGAAGTGAAAGTAAAGAGAATTTTCCCAAAAGTTATTTATATTAATGGAGAAATTTAACTTCACTGATCAAAGCAATCTGATTAGGCTTACATTGATAAGTCTAACGATTATTTGTACCTCCGGGGTAATAAGTTTTCTATGTTTCCACATATCTTTTGAAATAAATAACAATTGATTCTTTGATTTTTAAAAAATGAAAATCGGAGGAGGGAGGGAAATGACAAATCGGAAAACTAAAGTTGGGCGGAAGGAACAATTTTTATAGAAAAGACGGGCCTTTCTTTAATATTTATTTTCGTCAATTCCGTTTACTTTCGGACATTAGAATCACTATCGCCACATCTCCGACGTCAACCCACTTTCTTTTTCCTTTTGATAATGTAAATATTCGATGTAATCTGGCGGCTACTTGAGCTGGTATCTAAACTTTTATGACAGAAGAGGAGGAAACGCTTTTTTAACAGATTGAAATTTAAACCGTATTCGAAACTCTCCACGGCTTTCCTTTAATGAAACGTCAAGTAACGAATATACCCTTCGTTTCCACTGATGCTGCTACTAACAACTTTATCAACGATTTCCATTCAGATGTTTTATTCTTATGAGTGTGTCTTTTAGTGGTTGAAGGATATTTGAAGTTCGTCTTCTTAGAACAATCGGAAGATAAAGCGTTATTTTTTAACTAAACAAATTATTTATCTCGTCTAGGAGTTTTTTTTTTTAAATACGGATTATCTGATATTCATTCCTTTAAAATCCAATTTATGATCGTAGTCTATTTCTGTTATGAACAAAAATATATTTAAAGGAATTTTGCTCATTTATAAATCTTAAATATTTTTTCCATCTCAAATTTTCTAAGAAATAATGCAAAATGACCTTTCACTTTACTACCTTTCCATCAAAAATTGAACCTCTTTGCTAACAATTCAGAGGAAACAGTTTTCTGGTCTATTCGTAAAATACTGAAGGTGAAAAGATTGCTCTGCTTAGTGAAGATTGAATTAAAACAAATCAAATGAATATTCAAGGTGGGGAAAAAGTAAGAATGAATGAGCTTCTTTAACTTTTATCATCTTTTCTGTTTAAAATACTGCGTGGATAAGGCATTGAATACCTAACCAGAAAGAATCAGATGTAAGAATTGTCTTGTCTAATATAGTCAAATCGATGTGATCGGGTGCCCCCTTGGGCCAAAGTTTTGGTTGAACATCACTCTCTCTTTATCTTGCCTCTTTCGAGGGATTTAAAACAGATTTTTTTAATCTATGCGCGACATAGTCTAAACTCCAGGTTACTTGCAGGGTCGGATTTTGCTTTTGAACCGCTCCGTGCCAAAGTAAAAAATTGCGTCTCTTTGGAACTACAACGTAAGCATTCTAAAGCCAGCGGGAGTGGCCTCCCCGAAACTTTCTCACATTCGACCAGTATTGTGGGGTGGGAAAACACCCAGAGGGTAGGTAAATATTTTTGAGGTACCACAACTTTATTTAACGTTTTTGAGTACAAAATCTTACTACCAGATATCACGCAAGATTTCACCATACCTTCCATCTGGAGAATGTGAAAATGAAGTTTCGTTTTGGGGTTGCCATAATTTCCGAAGTGCGTGTTTGCGGCTCGCTGCAATTTCCTTCGTAGACCGCCAAGGTCAATCGCCAACCATACTAACTTGAGTAAAACAAGTATGCGATTATACAGACCTACAGATAGTCAACCTTCGTGCGGACTTATACGGACCTACATTTCTGATGATAAAACTGTGTAACAAATTTTATCCATCTAGATATTCTAGTTTTTGAGTTATAATGTTCACATGAAAGTGAACAGACAGACCGACTTCCCGTAGACGGATTTTGTCCAAAATTTGATAGAAAACTACAAATGATGTGTCAAGATCACATACCAAATTTCATCCCCGTAGCTGTAATAGTTTTCGAGTTATCGTGTTCACAGACAGACACACATAATTCCAAAATTGTATTTTTCGTATTCAGGGATGTCTAAAACGTGGAGATTCGTCAAAATCTCGAGTTCGAATTTTTTGAAGATTACAGTACTTTCTCTTCGTATACGAGAAAGTAAAAAAAGTATATGGTCTTTTTTACATTTTTTTAGCGAACGTCCAAAAAACAATAGTGTAACTCAGTAATTGACAAAATACTTATAATAACTTTTCACTTAAAATACTTCATTTAAAAAAACAATTTGTAGGAGTATAATTCAAACGAATTTTTTTACGAACTTTTAGCTCATAGAATTCTCTAATTAATTCAGAAACATCTATACTCAAGTCCTAACTTAGCGAGGTCTGAAAATCTTGTTTGAGATGTTGTGGTTCGCAAAGAGTTCTTGATTATTTTTAGTTTGGAAAAAATTCGCTCCCTGTATGCAACATTTATTGGAAGAGTTAGTAAAATTATTTGAGCAATGCTCAAGTTTGGAGCAAAATTCATTTTTGTTATCAATTTCAGAACTTCCAAAGTGTTAAATCTTTTTCCAATAGAGAACACACATCTGATATTTTATCACAAAGTTCCAAGCTGATTCTTCTAATAGCAAACGTTAGTTTAGAATTGTCGGTTTAGAGTCTTGGCTCATGAATTTTAAGGAGATTCTTTAACTCGTCAAAAAAATAGTAGTCTATATTGCTAGAAACTGATATATATCTAATATCTTTTGTCCATTTGCCATCGGAGATTCCTTCTGCATCGTACCCTCTGCGCAGTAAAACGATTATGATGTCATATCAAGGAATAGGAAGTACGGACGTTACTTGACGAACGCCATATGAGTAAATAAACGGATCGACAGCTATTTATGTATCCACCGAGACAAACCAGCGGGAGTGGTCTCCCCTAAACTTTCTCGTATACTCCTAACACATGTAGAGAAAACTAGAATAATAAAATACGTCAAATAAACTTCCGTCGCAAGTAAACCAAAGTTGGAACCACGCGTGGTTTGAAGGATCAAAACAAATTCAAATCCCCTGCGCATTCTTTTGCGCAACAGGACCTGGCGAGACTCCCTAAATGTTTGCTTCCTTACAAAATCGCGCCAGAATTGGTTTTTGGCAAACTGCCAAGTTTTCGGAGCGGCCCTTCTGTGCACAGGCATTGCCACCAGTAGGCATGTGCAGGGAGTTAGTTTCAAAACTAAACAAGTATGCGATTATACAGACCGACAGACAGTCAACCCTTTGTCGGATTTGGTCCAAACTTTTATACGGACCTACATTCATGACGATAAAACTGTGTACCAAATTTTATCCATCTAGCTATTCAATTTTTGAGTTATAGTGTTCACATGACCGCGGACGTACAGATTGACAGACTTCCCGTTGACAGATTTTGTCCAAAATTTGATAGAAACCTACAAATTATGTTTCAAGTTCACATACCAAATTTCATCCCTTTATCTCTAATAGTTTTCGAGTTATCGTGTTCACAGACACACACACAGACAGACATAATTCCAAAATTGTGTTTTTCGGACTCAGGGAGGTCTAAAACGTGGAGATTCGTCAAAATCTCGAGTTCGAATTTTTTGACGATTACAATACTTTCTCTTTGTATACTTCGTATACGAGAAAGTAAATACACGGGTGTGTCTAGGTCAACGCATGTGCCGATTTCTTAACACTTTCCGTACGCCTTTTGGTATCAGGAGATGAAGTTTAACTTATTCTCATTAAGTTTTCCCATTAAGTATTGAAGATTACAAAATCTCTACAATTATTTTCTTTTATATGCGATTCTTTTACATGGATGCGGTCAGGAATAACCAACTTCATAAAGGCAGCATTTTCTCCTCTTCCGTCACACTTATTGATGTATTGTTAATCTCGGTGACATCAGTGGCGTAGCGAGGGTTAAAGACGTCCGGGGCACAGTATTTATAATTCGCCCCTGCCATCTCACTTATCGACTTCTGCATTTTAAAATGTAAAACATAAGTAAAAATATTGCTTCCGTGGCGCCTCCTTAGATTGGCGCCGGGCATCTATACCCCCTTGCCCAACCCTCTCTACACCACTTCATGACCATGATACATCATAACCAGCGGGAGTGGTCTCCCCTAAACTTTCTCGTATACTTTCTAAGTGGAGATTCGTCAAAATCTCGAGTTCGAATTTTTTGACGATTACAATGCTTTCTCTTTGTACACTTCGTATACGAAAAAGTAAAAATGACTTCAATTATTTTAAGATAGGTGCTAGATCTTTTGTGATAAAATATCCAAATCAGTATTCTAGATATTTTTTTTTCTTTTAAACGACTTCTACATAACATATCACGAGTGATGCATTATATCTTCATAAGATCCTTGACAAGCTTGTGCTCCCCAAACTGTTAGAATATAGATTGCACAGTTTCAGGATATAACTTGTTTGGCTATTTATAGCTTTAAATAAATATAGATAATTTTGAGCCGTGGTCAGATGACGAGGACGAAACTTGAACCAGCACCCTTCCCCTTCAAACATCCACACTACACCAGTTGGAGAACATTTGACCCGACCGAATTGACCTGCACAGGGCCCGCATATTTAGCAGTTCTTTGATAGAAACGGGTCTTTGAGACACTACACACGAAGCCGAAAGTGTGCCACCTCTGTCCCAGAAGCAGGGTGTCATTGATGTTGTTTAGTGGTTCCACTCCCACTTGGTGTAGCACATCTGGCCAAATAAGTCCATGAATCATCGACTCACGATAACGAGTGTGGCATATTCTCTTAGTCAAAGCTTGGAGCGTCAAGCCCAGGCCTTGGAGCTCCTGTGTAGCACCTGAGGTTGTAATCTAACTTGGTTCCAATAATATGGAGGACTTCAGGATCTCTCTATATATTTTAAAGTCCTCCAAGAGGATCGGTTTAGAGGACTTTCAGGGGAAACTAGCCCACATTTGTGTATCTTCAAGAAAAGGCAGCAACATTTCCGGCAGTCAAACCGACCGCAGTGAGCAGTTTGTTGCTACAGCACACATCGATCTACTTTTGAGTAATGCTGGTTAGCAGCATAGCCAGAGGATAGAACCCATAACCTTTTTACTCCGATTCATGCTCCTCAGTCATGCCATGACGTAACCCACAAGGTGGGCTCAAGTGTAGTGTGTGCTGCACCACCTACACTTTATTTAAACTGCTAAACAATTACAGTAGAACCCCGGTAATCCGGACACGCGCTAATCCTGAACCCTCTGTAATCCGGACGGTCCATGGAGAATGATGCAAACCCGAATCCTGCGCTGATACAACCCATGGATCAGAATGTTATTCAAAATATCAAGCTGGGATATCGCAAGTTGCTTCTTACGACGATTCTCAATGATCCTGTGCACAATGAAAACTTGGAAAAAACACAGACAAATGTAAATTTAAAAGATGTCGTGTTCAGTCTTGCTAACTGTTGGGCATCTGTGTCTACATTGCTGATCAACAAGTCGTGGAAAAATTTGCTTCCCAATTTTATTGATTCTGAAGTTGAAGAACATGTGCAAACTGAAGAAATTCAGCTTGCATCACTCATTAACCAATTACAAAACACGAACCCGATGTCTAATTCTGAAGTCCTCCAGTGGGCTGCTGAGGCTGACGACAGTTTGGCTCGAAATGAAATGTTAACAGACGACGAAATTTTCAGGACAGTAACAGCAGAAGATGATGATGATGACGACGTCACCCCTGTAAACCCCATCAAAATTTCTCATTCTGAGACTGGGGCGGCACTCAACACTTCATTACAGTGGACTGAAGAGCAAAATTTTGAAGCACACGGAAATTATGCTCCTCAGATGTTTAAGAGACCGCGCATTTGAATTAAAAATTGGAACGGCCGCGCAAAGAAAAATCACTGACTTTTTTGGACTTTGATTATGTTCATTCACTTGCATATGTAGTAATTATGTATGTACATATCATGTCCATACTGTATCATGTTCATTCAATTTATCCATACAATGTTAGTTCATACAAATATACCCTAGTACCTATACATACAATTTTTGAAAAAAGTATTTTACGTTATTTTTTAAAAACCTCGCTAATCCGGAAATCCCGCTAATCCGGACGTCCATGTGCCTGAATTCGTCCGGATTACCGGGGTCCTACTGTAGGTACATTTTCCAGTAACTGCTGGAAACAGTCATGTCCCTCAAATGATTCAAAAAGTGCCCATAGCCGTTAGCAACAACTAAAGGGATGGCATTAACAGATCTTGTTGCTGATAGATCATGTAAATAAATATCGAAAATTTTTACCTATGGCCTTTACCGTTTCTCTCGCATTTCGCAAGACCTCAGAATTTCGTCCCGCAGGGTCATCAACTTTCAGTTATGAGGAGATCACACACATTACACAACCCCTCCTGTAAACATAATTGATTTCAGTGGACTGAAGTTCAGGTTTTAGAGGAGAAACAGGACGCTTTCACAACAATCCTGTAAACAAATGATGCTTATCTTGAAGGAGGACCTACTCTAAAATACTATCAGGAAGAGTCTAGAACCCGAGTTCGATTCTTCGGCAAGTTTCTTTCTTTATCACCTCCTTCACGAGAATCATAATGAGAGGGTATGGAACACGTGATAGTTTTCAAATAAATATGGGATGATTTTTCGTCAGACAGTAGTTCACTCTAGTAGCATTCAGAGTTTATCTGTTGAATTGTTCCTGACGAGTCCCTGCTTTTCAAAAAAGTGAGTACTGAAGATCTTTTTTTTTTTCCCTTTCGTTTTGTGTTGCCACGGTTTTAGTTTGTTTCGCTTTCGATTTTCATTCTTTCGTACTGCCAACTACAGATCCTTGTAAATTTTATTTCATCATAAGACTAATATATTTTTTAAATACATCCGAGACTGAAACGATTGCAGTTACTGTGTATTAATAAGTGAAGCAATACTTTGTTCACACTAGCAACTAAAAACAGTATATTTTATGCACGCAGATTATTAACCATCTCTAATGCGCACATTTTGTGATAAAACTACTTTCGACGAACACTGCAAAAAAAATTCAAATGCTGTATTGATCCAAAGTTAATTATTGCATGATAAGTAGTCTATTGTATAACTTGTAAAGTTAATTCAGTTTGCTTACTGTTCTTTCATAAAAACAGTTTAAAACTGGGAACATGAAATTCATAAAATGGTAGTTTTTAATTGAAAAAGTCCGCCAGTATTACACTATAACTCAGCATCTTTAACCGTGGGTTCTATCAGGCAAGTGCCATTGTGTGCATACAATTTCCAGTTTCTAAAACATTGATGGTCAGTATTTTTGACCATCTTCCAGAGATTCTTTAGTATTAGTAAACAAAAATAAACCTTAAAAGACACCTTGCTTTGAAAAGTTTCATTAAAACTTTTACTTATTATTAATTCATTTTCAATTTTCCAATTGGTTTTTTAAAGTTCCATTTATACAAAGGTTCGCGAAAAAATTATTGTTCATAGATGGTATCACGGGTTATTTTACAGTCGAAACGAAATTACGACTGGAAGAAAAATTTCAGAAGTCATGACCTCGAAATATACTTGTGCTGTATGAAATATGCTGTACCGAATGCTTCAGTCTCCTTTAATTTGACGATGGTAAAGAAGATTATCGTAATGAAACTCTTGCACACGATATCGTAGAGCCGGAGGATCCGAGAATATAACATGGGGTTCACTAAATTTATGTGTCATGTGCATGTGCCGGTAACAGAGCCACATGCACCTTATAATAAGTGCAATGAACTGCTAATTTTCTTTAAAAAAGAAAGGGGAGATATTAAAGATGGTTTTATTCATTTTTAAAAAATTTATTTTATTCATAGCAAATAAATAAAATATGCTTTCATATTAGTAAATAGTCGCCATTGTCTACAACTGACAAATAGTTTATACTCCTTGGTTATAAAATTTCAAAATGCTTTCCTTGCAGAATTTTATTTTTGAAAAAATGGTTCACTTTCTTAAAAATGGCAATTATTTAAGTATTTTAGATCTTCGGTATTTTTATCGTAAGTCACAAATCACAGTTCTTAAATTTCACTTAAAGTTTTTGAAATTAAAGTAAGATCCGAGACTATTTTCATTTTTATATTCGTTGAAAAAGAATGGCAAGTATATATATTATAAATAAAGCTCGATATAAATAAGATAACTTTTTGTGAAAACACATCTTGGGTATTAATTGTTTAACCATTATCAGTTTTTAAATAATTATGAAAATTCTGAATCTTAAATTGAAATATTAAAAATGGAAATATTTTAAAGAATAAATATTTTTTTAACATTTCGGCATAGTTTAGAAACGAATTTCAAATTAAGTCTAACTTCTTTAAGGACTTTAAACAATAATTCGAAACATTAAATGAAAAAAATCTGCATTCTACTTTGTTTTATAAGAAAAAAATCGACATACTTTAACCATTAAAGACAAAGGAATTCAGTTTAAAAAGATTCATAACTAATTCACTAAAATTTTTAGACTGATTTTACATAGTTATTTCTTATTTATTTTATGCCTGCAGGATTTTTTTATACTCAGTAGTTAAAATAAATCACCTGATTAAATACAAGTAATCAAATTGTCTTATACTAGTAAGAAAATAAAGTGAAAATTCTGATTTTTTAAAATTATTATTATCATTTGTCTTTTGTTCAATTTTAAGTAAAAAATAACATGAGACTGATGTACTTTAAAATATCAATAAATAGAAAGGAAATTCTGTAAGTTTACACACAATAATAAAATTGTGGTAAAAAATTAATTTGTTAATATGAAAAATTTTTTAAATGACATCGATGTTTAATTTTTTTTCCCACTTAAAAATTAATAAATAGTTAAACGAAGGAAAATTTCTTTCCGAAACTGTATCAGTCTGTTTAAAATGTTTTAATATAATCCTCAAGTTTAAATTTACAGAAGAACTATAAAATATAATTTTATAAATTCAACAGTTTAAAGTTTTTTGTAAATTTCACGGATAATTCTTTACTTTTATAAATCACTGCAAAAGTGGACAAGGTAGTAGGAAATAAACAGCCATTTGGTTTGCTCTAAAGAACTGAGAGCATCAAATGAGTGATTATTTTGTAACGATGTTTATAGCTCAAATGAAAACGAATTATCTTTGGGAAAACGTAAACATAGTAGCAAAATAAAACAAATAATTTAAAATCGAAACCGAAAATGAATGAATGAAAAGTTGAGGAAGTGAACTTTAGATCACGAGCTATCTATTTTAAAGTGATTATGTTAGGTGTCATTCCAGGTCACCGAGAGATAAAAGAAGAAAAAAAAAATATATGAATCACGCGTTTTTCTCAAACAGAGATAACGTAAACTTGCGTTTCAAGTTATACAAATATTTGATTATCGTATCTCGCTCCCTTTCATTCACATTGATTCTACAGAAGGGCTATATATCGCAACATTAAGGTATCCGACTGGTTTAAAATCGTCGTTTTTGATGAAATTATCAAAAACATTTTATGACTTAATTTTATAGCCTGTTTAATCAGCTTTCTAAAACTGTCTCACTTTTTACTCTACGTGAATTACAAATGGGGTTACAGCTGTTTTATTACCGAACTGCAAGCATTATTTTATGTTGCGTGAAAACTTTAAATGTGTTTTCCGAGAAATGATATTTTTGAGGAAAACTGTCGACCGTAACAATAATTTCTCAAAAAGTTATTCAAGTATTGATATGAAATTTTCTGAGATTGTTTTCTGTAATATGCTTGATGTTTTCCTCTAAAAACTAAGGTCAATTTTAAAATCAAGTATTATTTTTAAGTGCTTAAATATAAACAAAAAGCATGTTTTATGGAAAATTACCAGTTTAGTAACTATGTTCAGCTATATCTCAAAACTATTTTGAAGTACAAGAAATATTTTAGAGCATAACACAGATAACTGTCATAAAAATGTACTCCTACAAGGATTTATGTATATTTAGAATATGATTTTGTCTATGACTGTTAACGTAAGGCAAATATTTTAGTCATTTTTCTTCAAATTTCTCAGTTTTTTTTTTAAATATTATTTTGAAAACCTAATTTTACAATATTTTCATAGTTTTAAAACATATGCAGTTGAAAAATAACATTAAAAAATATATATAAGTTATTTTTCAAAAAAATGTCTCCGAACACAGTCGGATACCTGCAAATTTTTCGTTTCCTATCCGAGTTTTTCATAACAGTTAAATGCAGTATTCAGTACAATTGCGTTGTTCTCAATCAGTGTCAAATGCTGCAAATACTAATAGCAATGTATGAAACGCCGGCATTCTTAGGCACTTTTAGGCTAAATAAGAATTATGACAATTATCTGAATATGTTATGTACTTTCCCTAGGGATTGTTTATAATACTTGGAATTTTATAGAATGACAAATTCCATTTATATAAAGTATAAAAAGAAGGTATCTTTATTTAAAAGTCATGCATTCTACAAAAATAAAATGTTATTTGGAAAAATAATAAAAGAGGGCCATTAAAAAATCTTTTATTCAAAATGAGTAAAGTAAAATGAAAATTATACAAAACAAAGTTTATGCCTTTCTTATTAAAGAAAACAAAATAAAATATGTACCTACTTGTTGCATCAAGAAAGGAAATAATTTTATTTTGAATCGCACTTAATTTTATTTCTTACTAGTCGCCTTCGGCGAACAGCTTGATCGCCGGAAATAAAATTTCAACTGCATCACTTCTGCATAATTTTATATACATGGTTCACTTAACAAAATAGTTTTAAACTTCAAATTGATATAGACGTTTAACCTACGTTCTTTTCGTAGCCTTGCATTTGTTTGGCTGGCCAGCAGCATGATAATTGGCTTAAAATACGCCGCTAAAAAGAATTAAAACATAGCAACGATAATCTTTCAGTTTACTGGATTATTTCATTATACGTTTGCTATTTTGAGGTCTTCCTTTACAGATTTCACAGAAATATTAATCAAATAAAAGAAGAAAGTAAAATCAAGTTAGATATTTTCTTAGCTTTCAACAATGGAAGAGAAATATGCAGTTAAACATTTGCTTAAACAATGAAAGCGGTTTGAAATACGTTGCAACAATGAAAAGTATTGTTGTAAATTATGCCAAAAAATATTTTTTTAAATTTATATAAATTAGAGAAAAAGTCGTATGACAACTTAATTGACATCATTGAAAAGATAAATTTTTTATATTTTTAGATGGTGTAAAAATAATTTGTGTGCTGTAATATTTTCGGAGGTTATTAAGGAAAAACGCCAAAATTTAATTTAATTTTGAATTAATTAAAATTGTAATTAAAATTTCAAAAAACCGGCTCCGAGGTGCACATTCTCGCCCTCCAAAGTATGTTTCGGCTAAATTTCGTTGCTCTAAGTCTAGCGGTCTGTCCTGTAGAGCGCCAACACACAGACACACACACATTCTCCTTTATTATTAGTAGAGATAAAATCTAATCCGTGATGTATTTCATACTTTGCCGGTTTGTCTTTTGGCACTGTATAGAATACTTTGGAAATGTCTGAAATATTACTCGTTCCATGCTATGTCTAAAAATACCTAGGCATTCTATAGAATACCGGATTTCAAATTTTGCCGATAACATATTATATGATATTTAGATTCGTCTCATCTTCTGAACAAGTCGTCAATTTGAAAAATATTATCTATATTTACAGACAAAAATGCCGCAGCAGATGACAGAAGAGGAAATGAAGAAGGAGTCGTGCGTCCTTCTTTTATTCGTGAGGGGTTGCCCATTCCCAGGCAGCCGATGGTTCTACAAGGAAATAATTGAGGAGGCCTTGGACTTCAAGCCACGAGACACAGACATCCTCATCAGCACTTTTCCGAAATGCGGCACCAACTGGATGAAGTACATCGTGCATACAGTCATCACGCGTGGCAAGAAACCTCTGGAATCCTCTCATCAGCTCACTTACGAAGCTGTCCCCTTCATGGATATCAGTGGCACGGCTCCTGTCGAAGCCCTGCCAGATCCCAGACCCCTTCACTACCATCTTCCATACGATCTCATTCCTAAAAGCCCCAAGGCTAAGTACATTTATATCTTCAGAAACCCCAAAGACACTGTTGTCTCTTTCTACCATTTCACCAAGCAGACCGATGTGCTGGACATTACTTTCGACCAGTACTTCGAAACCTTCATGAAAGGCCTTGTAGCCTACGGCGATTACTTCGATCACGTTTTGTCTTGGTATGAGCATCGAAATGATCCAAACGTTCTGTTCCTTTCTTATGAACAACTCCATGCCAACACCAAAGAGCAAGTGCTGGGTATTGCTAAGTTTATTGGCGAGGAATACTATAAGGAACTGATCAGTGACAAAGAACTGGCTGATAAAGTTCTGCATCTAATCAGTTTTGATAGCATGAAGAAGTCACTGATGAAGGAAGCTCCAGGTAAAACCGAATATGATCTGGAATCCAATGTCATTGACACGCCATTCGAGACCCCAGGACCCAGATATGAGGTGAAGTATCTGAGATATTTCAGAAAGGGTATCGTAGGAGACTGGAAGAACCACCTGTCGCCTGAACAGAATCGCCGAATGGATGAGCGTATACAGGAGAAATTCGGAGGAACCGAAATCATCGAGATGTTAAAAGCAAAAAAGGACTGGCTATGAATGCTGACAGTAGGGGAAATTACATCTTAAGAAGAAAAAAAGAGTTGTCGAGAGAATTTTTCTTAAGCATCATTTTTTTATGAACTTTGGTACCTATTTTTAAAAAACTATTTTATAAAGGTAAATGCTGTCAAATACTAATAGTTAAGGAAGCACAACATGAAGTTGCGCAAAATATACTTCTTTAGTAATTGAATAATTTCATTTAAAGCACTTGGCAACAAGCATTAAAAAAATGACTTTCATTCCAGAATACTATGATATCTAAAAAACAGCAAACAAGCTTCTTCATAATATAATTCGTTCCAAACGCATCGAAGAACATCATAGTACATTTATTATTATTATTTTCCTTAATTATTTTAATTCTTTATTTTTTTACGAATTTAAAGTAAACAAACAATACTGACAGACTCAGTTTAGAAATCTAGGTTTCAGAATATGGTTGCCTTAATTTGTAATCCGAGCAGCACGAAGATATTGCACAATATTATTCGATATTATACAATATCCACGATATTATGCAATATCTTGTGCTACATGGGAGGCGGAAGAAAAGTTTATAAGTACTCTGCTTTAAATATTCAAGCAAGTCTCGCATTAATGAATGTGAGTGGTTGAGCCTTGCTTTTTAGAATAATGCATGCTTCATCCGGCAGTTAGGAAATCTGTTGATTGCCATGAAAACTTAAGTATTTTTACATTTTTGTTACTCATATATGAAACTAACATAGAGTAGTAAACCTTTTAATTTTCAAAATTGTTGTTGCAATTTTAAGTTAAGTAATTGTTTATCAACAAATGTTTCTGTCAATTTTTGAGTTTGTTTCTAATCCCGTAGATACATATAGTTTTAGTTATGTTTTGTAGTTTGTAGATATATGTTGCTTATAATATGAAATGAACTTGTAAAATTTATTTATTCAATAAATAAAAGTTTAATTAAACTTACATTTCAATTTTATTGCTTTATATCCGTAGAAAGATCATAATTCCATAAATTGTATATGCTCATGTCATTATTCGTAAAACTGCTTATAACTCAGTTTTAAACATGGCTACAAGACAGTAAGTACAAAATTCTTTTAAGTATTGTTTGACAATAAAAGTAATTAATAAACTCAAATATTTCTAAATGCAAGAAAGGCATTAGTTAAGTTTTCCTAACAAGCTGATTGTAGGTGATATAAAAACTAGATTATGTCTCGTTCAGACATCAAAATAAAATGTCTGACAAATTATAGATGTAATTTTATAAAAAGAAATCGAATGTTACATGTTATTATATTATATTTTGCTATTGCTCCGCCGAAATAAGTGGTATTACATTTAATAGCAAAAAAAGGGATCAGTTTTTGAAGTCGTTCCACCGTAATGCTAATCTCTTTCTTATTTACATTCACAAGTGAATTCTGAGTATTGCTAGAACAAAACTGCAAATTCAGATATATTTAATAATCACTATTTATCCTTATTTTTGAAATAAAGGTCGATTCGACTTATCGAAAAGACTTATTCTCCAAACATTCCCGATACATGTTTAAGAAATTCTGTTTTTTAATTCGTTTACAATAAGTATTAACACAACCTTTATTTTATTAAAGAAAGCTGAGTAGGCTGTATTCCAGACAAAATCTGCAAATTTTATTTAAAGTATCATTTCAACATAGGTATAGATATAGAACATTCATGTAATAACATGAATGGTTACCTTCACCCTCCCCTTCATTTACTTTTATTCGTTATCTGATTGTTAATATACTCCAACGCCGATTTGAACTCAAATCAGTGCAACAGGATATTTAGATTTCAAGATGGAAATTCTCCTATATTTTCATGAGTATCACTTTTTAACCGTTTAACTTAACAGCCCGAGAATACTCGTGCATCGAATTATCGAAATTTTAGTCTTATAAACTAAAATTGAATCATTAATTAGCTTTATAATTTGACACAAAAAAATATGTAGGATCCATAAACATCTTAAGTGTCCCATGCCTTCTTAGATGAATGGAAACGACAGCCCCTTTCCAAAATAGGAGGGGCCATCTTATTAGATAGCAAAGAAAACTATTCAGTTAAGTGGTTATCTCTAATTCTAAAGATTTATTGATTTTTTTCTAGACAGCTTTACGAATATAAATGAAAAAAACGAAGAATTTTTATTTGAATATAGCTGTCTATAAAATGTAAAAAAATCAAAATAATGTGGTTTCTTAATGTACTATCTGAATAAATTTACAAATGTATGAAATTTTGAAGAATGAATGAAATTTTTCAATATAGTTGATATTTATGCTTCCCTAATATTTGCTTTGGTGATTTTTGTTTCTGAGAAAAGAAACTACTCTAAATCACAATAATAAAATTTATGAAAAATGCACATAATTATATAAATTATTTCAGAACAAAATGCATTATATCTATTTTTTACTTCCGCTTTTCTTTTTCCGTATTGCCTCTGTTCAATTCTTTAATCTTTCAAAAGATACTTTTTTTAAATTAAATTTATTACTTTAACAGCTCACTAATAGTCCTTTTCACAACTACACAATTTTTACGAGTTTGTCATCATAATAAAAAATTGGAGGCTTTTGTATGTTAAGAGCGTTTACCGAAAGAAACTTAAAAATCGCTGGAAGGATGAAAACATCACTAAAGCAGTACTTTATTAAAACTAAAAATCGTTGAAATTCCATTAATTTTTCAATAATATTTATTTTGAAGCAATATTGGTTTGTCGTGTAAACAAAAAGATTTGGGCTGAAAAACAATCAGTTTCTACGGAATGATAAGATTGTCACAGTCGTTCGATAAAAAGTAATTATGCATGTCATTAACATCTAAAAACACGTTTCCTTACGTTTTTTCCTCCTGCAAAACCCGTAATTAATTCCATTTTTTATGTGTTTCAGGTGACCATAAATTGATTCCATTAAGCAAATGCATAAAAAATTGTTCTCCTGCTACCTATTGTATAAGGAAAATTAATAAGTATTTAATTAGTGTAATAACTTGAGGGAGTCCGCACCCCTGAGTAAATGCAAAATGAAAAAGCTATGTAATATAGAGAAAGAAGTCCTATATATTATTTCTGCTGCCAACAAACCTTTTTCTCAACTAATGCAAAGCCTATAGCGATGAATAAGGTATCAGTGGATAGGATTTTTAACCGATTTCAATGATATCATACTCATTTTGCGCTAAAACACATTGTTTGTTTTAAAAAAAATTTGAGTTAAAAGAAAAATTAAAACTCGCTGCTTAAGCGCGATCTATAAAAGTTGTTTTCTTGCACTTGTATTTCACTTGCAGTGAAAACAACTTTCTACGTTTTCGCAATAACAGGTGCATAACCCTATATATTATTTCTGTAGTCAACATCCTTTTTTCTCAACTAACACCAAACCTATTCTAACATTCAATATTGCAAACAAAGAGGTACTGTAAGTTATAAATACGTTCATATCCATAATCTGTCCTTGCTATTTTGAGTATATGTTACGGTTAATGTGGTAAATCAGTTATTATGTATAATCATCGCGGTAAATATATGTAATAACCGGATTTTTATGCGGTTATTATATATAATGATCGGTTTTCATATAAAATGATCTTGGTTATTATGTATAATAACCAATTACTCACATTGACCGTAACATATACACTTCACTGGATTTTTAATTTCAACAATCCAGCAAAAGACTAAATCATTTTTGGAGTGAGGTGCAGTTTTATTGTGCGAAAGTTTCGCACGGGTTTACTAGTCAAATTAATAATTATTATGTCTGCGCCACTTTTAGTTAATTATTTTAAAAAGAAAAATTGAAATTCTAACAGTATTATATTTAAGTTAGATAAATTCTGAAATGAAGCACCTAAAAATAAATCCAACATTTAACGGACTAATTGGGGTAAAAGAGTGTCCCTAAAATCACGAATTGCATTATGATCAACATTTAAAATAGGATATTACTCTTAAAATCTCTTGCCTGTATAATTTAAATGTAAAATATTTAATATACAAACGTTATTAGTAACAAAACACTTCGTACAACTGCATATTAAAAGTAGGAAAAAGGCTTCAAGATTATTAGAAGAATGACAGGAAGCTCATGAATATTAGTACAATTCTGTTCCTTAAATCCAAGGTCCGTTAAATCGAAGTCCCTTATATCGAGAAGTTACTATATATAAGATTTAAAATAAGCCTGGTATAATGCTTTTCGTTAAAAGGCGGACTGATTTCGACTATCTTTTTATACAGAGAGTAAAATAATAAATCACTTTCATATAATATATGTTTAAGGTACACATAACGTTGGTAACAAACAGTAAATAAATAATAAAAATTATCCAAAAAAATAACCTAAAAGGAGAGAAAAATGTTTCATCTTTAAAACGTTCTTAATGTTTCAGTACTTCGGAAATTTTAAGAGAAAAGAATACAGGGAATAAATTTGGCTTCATTTCATAATTTTTGTAACAGTTTATAATTTACGCATAAGATGGCTCACTGTGGGGGCCAACATACAACCGGTTGACTGACCGTAGGGACTCTAGTGATTAGGTTTAGAAATTCCGGTATATTATTTTCCGTTTGAAATAGCTTTGATCGTGAATGCTGAAGTACTCATCACCTGTAGCGATCGAATAATTAAATCTTCAGTACTTAGTTTCAAACCTATCCTGAGCCCTCCTCTTTCATTTTTTAAACTTTTCTAATCTTATTCTTTTCTAAATAGTCCTTAGCAGTGGCGGACTGGCTAGGTTGCCAGCTTGCACATAAGTCAATAGGGGTCCCAGGATATGTATGTGTGCAAGAGAGAGAGACGGAAAGGAACGAACTCTTTTTCTAGCAAATTTCCTATGCTCTCTCACACTTAATTTTCAGTTTGGTTAAAAAATTCACAAAATAATAATATAGTTCCAAATATAGAATATGCTATACTCCCACCAAAATTATTTCCAAGTCAGTTATAAATTTCACTTCTAATAATATGTATAATATTTGTAAACTGTAATTAATTACATATTTAACAGATTTCTAGATTAGGAATACAAATTTAGTAACTTATTAACTTTAATTTATTGTATTCAAAATATGTATTATGGCACTGTAGATATGAGTGGGTCCCCAACCAATATATATATGACTCTTGGCAACCAATATTTTCAGATCCGGTCCGCCACTGGTCCTTAGATCAGTAGTCCATAACTAGACAATATGGGGCCATCGGAAAATGTTTTGGGTGAGGCACCATTTTTCAGTCCTGGCGGGAAGGACAGTAGTAGTATCTACCCCTAAGACCGTGGACCCCACATATTTTGCCAATCCTGCCACCAGTGGCGGACTGGGTCTAAAAATAGTGGCTGTAATGAATAAAGGGGAGCCCTATCACATCTAGTATGCCATCTTACATATATTTTTATTTATTGCAAATATAATAAATTAAAATTAATAAGTTAAAATCTATTCCAAATCTAAAAGTCTGTTATATATATTAGTAATTACAGAATACACATATTATACATGAGATTGGAAGTAAGAAATACCAACTATAAATACAATTTTACAACAGAAAATTAAATAGTTTTGAAAATTGTATAGCATACTGTAATTTTGGAACTGTTCTGCAATTTTGAGAATTTTTTAACCAAACTGAAAATAAGTACAGACTATTTACCAATTCCAATTTTTTTTAAAGAATACTTCGTACTGTCAAATATTAACAACTCAAAAGTACAGAAGTGTATTACATGCTGTCCACTTCATTAAGTGGCGAGTCATTTCACGATGACTGTGCAAATCTGTCAATAATTACTCTGCATTCAAATCATCTACCAATTCCTTTTCAATAGATTCCAAGTTCTCCTCGGATAATGAATTTCTTCTTGTTTAGGTTTAGTTATATTAACCTCCCGTTTTGAAGCAACACGAGGGCTATTCTAGACTGACCTCATAATTTTCAATCGCTGTCAGATGACGAGCTGGCATTCCCTTCCTCCAAACTCCTGCACCACACCAGCAGGAGGACGTTTGACCCACTCCTTACGATTTAACGTGCATCAGACCCACATACTTAGTGGTTCTTCAGGGTAACATCGAACTTGGAACTCTTCGGCCCGAGGCTGACAACTTACCAGGTCACTGCAGCCACAACTCTACCTTGGAGTTAATGTCCAAAGAAGCCAATATTTTCTTATCATAACTTTAACAGTCGCAAAAACACGTAAATGAAGGATTTAATGAAACAATAAATTGGTTTGAATTTAATTTTATGACAATAGAAAACATTGTTACAAATTGAGTTTAAAATTAATTTTGAACTGTTAATTATAATTAGAGAAAAAATTGTACCGCAATGAAATCTGGATCATTAAAAAGACAATTTGTTGCTCTTTAAGATGGTGATAAAATAATTTTCGTGCGATAAATATTCCAGAAATTATTGGCGGGACCTTACCACTAGGCCACCGCGGCCTCACAATGAATTTCTTAATAAGGTCTTTATGATCTTTAGCTTCGAAATTTCACTAATATCACTAAATCATCATCTCAGAAAAATGGAACAAAGACGTCCTTTGGTCCTCAAATTACATGATATCCCTCCTCACTCCCTTGTTACAGTTTTAGCGGCCCGAAGAAGACTTTTATCTTTTTTTAACTTTAGAAAATATGCGATTTCGCTCGTCTATCAGTTTTAGACACCAAAATGCACAAACAACCAAAAGCAAGTTGTTTAGCCATCTCCAAGGGTCGCACCCTTCTTGCACAGAGAGGTTATCCCCTCCTTCTTGCCTCCTCGAAGAATAAAAGTCTTGTGGTTATTGCTTCCCGGCCTTTCATAGAAAAAGCGCAAGATATTTTCTAGGAGAAACAAGTTCTTCTCTTTCTCTCTCTTTTACACACACACAACCCCGGGGCTCCATATTGGCTTAATAAGGGGGCCCACTTGCCGTCAGGCAACCTGGGCAGTCCGCCAGTGCCTGCCACCCTATAATTACACCATAGATGTATTAGTTCAGGAGCGATGGTTTGAAGACTGAGAAATACAAAATATATTAACTTATAAATTAGGGGTAACGACAGGGTTACCCCGATTTTTATCCGAATTTGGGATAACTGGATACTGTACTCAGTTGCCCCGGATCAGTTTTTGAAATGGGGTAACTTGGCACTCTTTATAACTTTTTTATATTAGAAAAAAATGGAATCAAATGAAAATTAAAACTACTTAGTGTAATCTTCAGAATAATCTGATTATTTTTATCGTAATTATAAAATTATACTCATTGGGCTAGCCTGAATCGAGTGCTGCCCCATGTCATAAGCAGCCCAATTTCTTCCTTTCATGAATAGCCTCTCAAGTACGACTGGTGATCTGGCCATCGTTTTCGAGGGAAGGCATGTCGAGTTTGCCAATGCGTGACTTTACTCCATATTTTTAAAAATACAAAGAGGATACCCAGATGTCCCGTGTATCCAGTTATCTCACATTACCTTATTGTATTACTGTGAGGTCCTGAAAAGCACCCGCAAATTTTCCCACGGAAAGAGTGACCGGGCCTCCCAGGTCGCTAGGAGAGAACGGTTAGTGAAAGGGGCCGACAAGCCTTCCCCGATTGCGTCATCCCGGAGGGTCTCCGTTTGAAATTCACCGCCATTTGACATCGAGTGGACACACACGGAGCAAGGGAGATAGATGCATTGCGTACGCCTAGCACCAATTGCGATTGAGGAGTTAAAGACAGTGTTTTATCATTGGGAGGAAGGGTCCCATCTCCTGCAAATGAGGAGCTGAACTTTTGACCCCGCCTAAAAAGGGCAGGTCCCAAGGAGGGTTTTTAAACTGGAACCCGAGAGGGATGATGGAGAGAGAGAGGATCGGGAGAGAGATCGAAGAGAGGTTCGTTTTGCAGAACCGGGGAATTAGATTCCCGTGACGGAGATTTTTGAAAAAGCAGTTCTCAGGCTGAGAAGCTGCTGTACCGGGCCTTGCCCCGTTTAACCTAAGCCGACCCTCGGCTGCATATCGCTCGTCTCGAGTGAGAAGTTCTTAGGAACCCTTGATATAACCCGTGAGATGTTATCTGCTAGAAATCTGAGCGGATTCTTCCCTCAGATCATTACTTCGGACTCATACTCGCCTAGAGTAGAACCTTTAGAACTTTGCTATACCTCGAGTGATCTCATGAAATCTGCGAACTGAATTTCCAGATTGAATTCTGACTTGTCTAATGCTATCTCGTCCTGAGTAGCGGAGTTGTGTAATTTGATATTAATTTGTATAAATTGTAAAAAGTCAATTAACCAAGATTTTGGCATTAAATATTAATATCTTAATATGGCTGTCTCGTCTGGTGAGTCCTTCATAGTTTAGCATCGCTGAGCTAAGACCCTACATTACTAGCCTGTTTGCAGGGAATGTAATTTCAACTGAATCTCTTACGCATAATTTGATATTCATGGTTCCCTTAACAAAGTAATTTTAAACTTCAAATTGCAACAGACATTTAGGCCACGTTCTTTTCGTAGCCTTGCACTTGCTCTGTTCCTTGTCTATATGAATGTCCCTAATGGACTCAAATAACTTTTATTTGTACGTAATCGAAGTCATCGTTAATTTTCCAAATTTTGATTTCAAAATCAAAATAGCACGGCACGTTTTACGTCCAGGAACATGATAACTGGCTTAAAACATGCTGATAAAATGAATTAAAACATAATAGTTCAATTTACTGGATTATTTCCTTATATACTTACTATCTTGATGACTTTCTTTGCAGATTTCACAGAAAAATTGATCAAATACAAAAAAGAAAGTAAATTCTATTAGGATATTATATTAGCTATGAACAATGGAAGAGAAACACACAATTAAACATTTGTTTCAACAATGAAAACGGTTTTAATTTCATTGTAACAATAAAAAGTATTGTTGTAAATTATGCCAAAAAATATTTTTAAAAATTTATTAAAATTAGAGAAAAAATAGTATAACAACTTAATTGATATCATTGAAAAGATACTTTTTTAAATTTTCAGATGGTGTAAAAATAGTTTTTGTGCTGTAATATTTTCGAAAGTATTAAAGAAAAAGGCCAAAATTTAGTTTAATTTTTAATTAATTAAAATTTCAAAGAAAACGGCTATGAGGTACACATTATCACCCTCCAAAATAATTTTTGTGTGAAATTTTGTTGCTGTAGGTCTAGCAGCCTGTCCTGTAGAGTGCCAACACACACATTCTGTTTTATTATTAGTAAAGATAGAGATAAACCCCGACAATATCTAAACACGATCCAACAAAAACACAAAGTTATTGGATAAGTTCTGGAACAGCCATATGCAGTGGCAGTTTTTAGCACAGGCGCTTGCCTCGTATCTAGAGACTCTGAGAGGGCCTCAAAATCTATTCGAGATACATCGCAGTGTTAAATCGACTGCTAATTTACGACAATGGGTAAGGTAAAGGCCTCAAAACAATTTTGCGCATGGGGCCTTCGTATTGTCAAAATCCGTTACTGGTCATATGGTAGTATTTTATTATTTTTTGTTTGTTTTAAAGGAGAATGTTTGCATTCGTTTTGAAAGGCCAAAAGCATTCTAAATTTTTTTTCCATTTCATCCATTAGTTGCTTTTGTGGATCATTTTTTGACATTTCTGATTATGTTATACAGATTTTTTTATCTAAAATAATGGTTATTTGATTGCTTGTCCTCATTCATTCTTTACCATGCAAATTCTTGTCAATATGAAATTTAAATGCTTATGAATATCTGCATGAATAAATATCTCAACATTATTTTCTTTAAGTTTTAAAACTTAAATTTCTTTTTCACTTCGATTAATTACAATCTATTTTATTTTTAACAAGCTGACCTCAGCAACAGGCTCGTTCGATGGGAATACCGATTGTGTTTAATTTTCATTGAATCTCTTATGCATAATTTAATATTCATGGTTCCCTTAACAAAGTCATTTCAAACTTCAAATTTTGACAGACATTTTAACCATAAATACTCTTTTATAATGTAAAATATTCTTTTAAGAATTATTCAGAAAATGCAAAAGAAACAGCGAAAATCAGCAACATTCCTGAATCCTCTTACGATTGATTGATCTTTTAACCTTCCTTATCAGGGATGGATCTTTTAATGGCCATGTATTTTCTTCTCTCATCAGAATTTCAAGAAAGAATTGCTCAGAGAATACATTGCTATTAAGTGGAAGTTCTTGTGGACTTATTTTTATCATTTCAAACAAACAAGTTGGAAAACCTTGTTGAAAAAAAATAAGTTTTGATTGAAAAGTTAGTTTCTATTAGCCGAGTATTCGAATTATCCGAGGTGATTACTGTCCCATTCAGCTCAGATAATCGAGGTTCTACTGTACCTGCGATTTACATGGCTTAACCAAAACAAAACCTCCAGTTGGAAATTTATGCTGGAGCTACACTGCAATCCCAAGAGTGTATATCTGCAAATATTAATCTGACCCATCTGCAAGACACAGACATCAATGTTAGGGAAGACAGCAGTGCAGATGTTTTCATAGTGGTTGCAATACTATTTTAGAAAATAGGTACACCTGCCACATACTCATGCAGTGGCTACGAAGTGAAGACTCAGCATAGACTTTCACTCAGAAAATTCCCTCACTCCCCAGACCTCAACCCCCTCGAAATTTCATATAGTTTTGCAACTTTAAGGGCTTCCTTTCTGCCAAGAGGTTTCAAGATGATGACACTGTGAAACACTGTTACCATCTGACTATCATCACAGGAGGCTTCATTCTTCGATACAGGGATACAAAATATAGTGAATCACAAGTGTCCAACACAAATGGAAACTATGTTTAAATACAGTCACAGTTAACAATAAATTGTTTTCTCCCATTACATTTTGTGTTCTTATGGTCGATGAAACTTACTTTCTGAATATCATAAATATTTGTTTGCAAATACCAAGTTGGTATTTGTGAAACATTTCTGGATGACTAATTCAGCCTATTTTTGTAACTAATTCCCTGCTTTCGTCTTTACTCTTTCTGTTTTATGTGAGGCAAGATCATTTGAAAGGTAAATCATAGAATTCCTAATAACATGAAAAAATTTGCAAAAATAACATGAAACAGATTTCGCGACTTCACCATTTTAAAAGTACATCTTTCTACATAAACACAGCAATGTGTCAGTGTTTCAAAATAAAAACTAAGTTCAATTTTTCAATAAAAATAATCCTGAAGTATAGTTCTGATCATAAAATTCTTTATTATATAAATAAATAAATAAATAATATGTAAAAAGCCGTCAATATAATACAAAAGTTCAAAAAGTATAATCAGCAATATATATTACAAAAAATAATTTATACAAATAGAATCAGTAGTAATTCCATTGATCACCAAATTTGTCATTAAATTTCTTTCTCTCAACATCATCAAGTTTCTTAGCATAATGTTTGTACCTAAAATAAAACAAAATTACAGTTTTATATCACACTTATATTTAACAAAAGTTCAATGAAAAAATTCAATTAGGAGTTTAAATCCACTTTTAAAAAAAGAACATAGGGAATTTCTGAATGGAATATATATATAAAAAAGACATATTTAAAAAATTTGATATTTTAAATAAATAATAACATTATGAAATATAATATTTGAATAATATTACAAAATAAATATATTTTTCATTTTGGTTTTTTTTTCTCTCTCTTTCAAGAACATGACACGGAAAACTAAGTGATTTCCTAAGATCTTTTTTTAATGTTTCAAATTATCTTTTTTGATAATCAAGTATGGTGTTCAACTTTAAAAAATTATACTTAAAATGCAGAACAAGACTAAAAAAGGTATTAGGAGCAAGGAAAATTAAATTAAACTGCTTTTAATAAAAAAATTAAAGAAAAGACAGGATTTAAAAACAGCACTTTTTAAATAGATTGCACATGGAAAAGTTTCATTGAAGCTAAAAAGCACAAGTAATAAATCATATAACTTCCTATATTTAGCACACTTTTCAACTACAATTTTAAAAAGTTATATAACTTTTTAAAATCAATTTCAAATAAAAATTAAATCAACACAATCAATATATCTTCTTTCTATAATGTACGAAATGCAGATAATGGAAATGGAGCATTATTTTCCAATAAGAATTTGTTAATGATGACTAAAAATATATTTCTGATTAATCATTGATTATTTGAGTAGAATTGTGTTTGTGTTTTAAACAAAAAGGTGTATTTATAACATTTTATTGCAATCTAGATCACTTGGGAATTTCAGAAAATAAAAAGGTAGCCTATGATTCTAAATTAACAATAGGAGTTAGTGAAAATTTTGTTCTTTACATTGTTTCACTCAAGATTATCAAAACCTGATTATTAAGCAATAAAACAATATTTTGGATGAATAACTTGGTAATTAAGATATGAATCTCCACCCATAAACTTACACTGCGAATGTACTTCATTGTGAAAATATATTCTTACAAAAGACCTGAATTCTATTGTCAACAGACTTGACCAATTTGTAAGTATTAGATAGTATAATAGTTTAAAAGAAATGTTGGGAAGAATAAGTTAAAAAAACATACCACAAAAGAATAGTTTAAAAAAGCACACCACCCAAACTTGAATTTTGTTTTTCAAAAAAACAAGACTTTGACAAATAATACAAATGCTTTGCCAGACAAAAAATGTGTGACATGTGTTTGGTTTCTTTTCTTTCTCTATTTTGAATCCTGATTTTAGGTTTGTTGTGTAAATGTTTTTTTTTTTTTAATTTTGGCCTTTTTACTAATGCTATATCAAATATCCAGCACAACTACAGCAAGAAACTGCATTAAAATGTGTTTTCCATGGCACAAACAAATTTGACTCTAGTGCAATAAAATCCAAGTCAATTAACCAAAAAGCAATAAGAATAAAGAAAATATTTTTTGGAAAGCACAATAAGAATAGTAAAGCACTGATGCACAATAAGAGGAAATAATTAAAAAGTACCTCTTTAAAATTTTCTTTGTTAACCTGTCCCTAGCATTAGTCTTCATTTTGTTAATATTCGTTAAGCCACCCTCTTGGTTTGACTTTCTTCCTTTTCCTCTCTTCTGAGGTATTTTTAAGTCAACACCTGTCGCAGCTTCAATGTCTCGAAGTAAAGCTGGATCTTGCCAATCGGGAACTGCAGAAGCAACAAATGGTGAATCATTTCGGAAGAAACCATAAATAATAATTAATGATAAAAAATTTGATATAATGGTTATAAAAGCCATTTACATGCCTAAAAATGAAATAATAGAAATTTAAATTAAAAGGAAAATAAATTAAAAGAAAACAATAATAAGAACGAAAAATAATGAAAACAATAAACGTTTTTGCGCGCAAACGCAGCAGCAAAAAGTAATTGCTTCAACAGAAATTTTTTAAAGATACAACAAAAACTATAAAATAAAAACCAAAAATTCTCTAATACTTAGAACACTTTAATTAGAAATTATTCAAAAAGGAAATGAACTAAAACGGCTCACTTTATTGTTTTCATTATTTTTCATTCTTATTATTGTTTTCTTTTAATTTATTTTCCTTTTAATTTAAATTTCTATTATTTGTTTTTGTATTTTATTAGATTCGGCTGCATATGCGCCTTTCTATTTAATGCAAAATATGTTTTTATTTTAATTAATTTTGCTAAATTTTATGAAGTGTAAGTATTATAACCTAAAAATGAAAAATAGCCCCAACTCATAATGGAAATTTCAGTGACAGATAATTCAACTCAACACTATTCACACTCCTTTTCTCTTGCATTTATTTTTTTAACCCAAATTTCTATCACTAATAACTTTTGAACAATTATTCAATTTTGTAAGAAAAAAAAGCACATTTTGATGTAATATTTAGGAAAATTAATATTAATAATAATTCAATGACTACAGGCCATCATAAAGGAAATTACGACATAGACTAAAATGAAAAACACTCACCAGAGGAGGAAGAAGTACTAGGACCTGCTCCGTCACCTGCATCAACAGGATTTCCAGCAGCATCACGTTTAATAATCTTCCCATGAAAAGGACACTGCATAAAAGTCAGGAAATCAATTAATAAATCTTCCTTCTCCAATCAGTCTTTCAGCAAATTACAAGTTATGTTTTAACTTCGCCAATTTTTAAATATCAGCAATAAATGTTTAAGCCAAGAAAATTAGGCTGAAAACATGAGAGGTAGTTCTCCTCCTCGATTAAAATAAAGAAATTATAATAAGATGTATTAAAATAAAAATGTTTTTTTTAAAAAATAATAGTGTGATATAATAATTTTAAATAATCCAGGATCATTACTTTGTATCGATCCCTGCGGGGGCAAAGTTTACCACTAGGCAAAGGAGCTCGACACGACCATTTCACAGGTTCAAATTTTCCACTGAAGTCAATTTTCCGTGTTCTCAAGCTGGCTATTTGGACCTATGAAGTTTTGAAAAACATAAGGAATGTGTGCGTCAGTTGAGAAGATAATAATGATAAAAGTAATTCCATTGTTGCAATATTTTGAATAAATTTATATACACTGCATGAGTTGAAAAAAATTTTCAAAAAAAAAAAGAAAGAAAGGAAACAGATAGTAAAGTACTTTAAAAAAAAAAAAGACACAATTTATATATTCTTTTATTAATACTACAGATAAGTCAACTTGATACTGATAAAGATTTTAAATATTCAAGTTATTGTCACTTCACACCTAAAAAAATAATAAAATTTCCTAATATTTTATATATTGGAATATACATTTGTAGTTAGAAAAAGCAACAAAATAATGTTGAAAAGCAAATTATCTTATGTTCATCTGAAATTGAATTAGTATGGAATTAAATCTGAAGACTAGAGTATGTATTTGTTTTCTGCTAATAATGTTAAATACTATATCTTCATTTATTTACTAATCACATTCGTTTCCTTCCAGTTCAGAAGATTATGAATTTTATAAACTAGAGACAATTTTTTTTTATTTCAATGGAACTTTTTTCCTCAAAAACTTAGAATATTGGTCTTCATTTTAAAACTTTATTGAATTACAATTATCACAAAATCTAGTTTCACTGCAGTTATAATACGTTTGCAATGATATAATACCTATGATAATGGTATGGTTCAAAAATTTATTTTGAACCATACCTTGAAAAATTCTAGTGTAGTTTCATCAGAATTTTAAATACAGTTTAATAGAATTATATTATAACAATTAACAATTTCAGTAATTACTTTTGTTAAAAAAAGAATATTTCTTATTGCACCTAACAACATAACTTTAATAACCTACCTAAAATAACAGCATCATGTAAAATAATTTTTCAAAATACAGAAAAAATAGATCTCTACTAAAAATTTTAAGCAATTTTTTAACTGTTTTAAATAAATGTTTATGCATTGCACTTTATTTCTCTGTACTTTTATTCCTCTGTGCATTTTAATTCTAATGTCTTTAAATTTTATTTCTCTTCTTCATCAGAGATGAGAAACACTATTCTATAATTTAAGTAAACACAGTATCACATAAGCTATACATAAATATGAAAGATTAAAATATGAATACATTTTCCCATTCTCTTCTGTATGATTGTTTGTTGTGTTACATTATCATATAAAGCATACATACTTCTTTTAGAGCTTCATTTTCATCATTATCTTCATCTTTTGTTTCCCAGAATTTATGGAGAGAATCAAATCTGCAATATAAGAAAAGCACAATATTTTATGATTAATTTGATTTAATTTAATTTATAATACCATACCATAATCAGTTCAAAATTACATCTTCTAAAAACAATCAGCGAAGTAGAAAAATAAATAAAAAGGAAAATAAAATATTATCACACACTCTTTTTATTAACTTTATTTCTGAGAGTGTAAGACTTGAAATCCCAATACTACATTAATCATGGAATCAACAAGAATAATAATGAATTATTAAAGACATAAAAACAGTTTAGAACGATAATCAATATATATTCATTTTGTTTACATTATTTATTTCTGATTTTTGTTTCCCAACTTAATTTTATTAATAAAATTTTGATATTTGTAATTTTTTTTTAAATTCAGCTCTTTACTCTCATATCTATATAAAAAAATAATTAATAAATCTCAAACTGCAGATTTTGTCTTGAAAAAAAAATTTCAGAACATGCCAGTATTAATTAATTGTCTTCAGACGGCATTAAGTCAATTATCTGTGGAATTTATGTAAAAGCTATGTCTCTGTCACAGTTAAAATATTCTGCAGTGTAAACTTCTGAAAATTAAATTCATCATCTTCCATGCATACTCTTTGTTTCCTAAGGCTGTCTGAAGAAACAAGGCCAATTTTGCGGGGAACTAGCAGTCAAATACTGAATCGCATACAAAATGCGGCATTTATTTATTTATTGCAGTTTTATGGGAATACTTATCTTCCACTGAATCTTAATAATGAATTAAAGCTACTCAGAGATTAGTACTAAAACTATCTTTGATTATTTATGTTAAATGCTGCGCTTCATTCTTGAACTAACTGTTAATAAACTAATATTGAAAATACGCTTCATTTTCAATCAACAAAATATGTGTTGAATTGTGTAATCAAATAACACAAATATAGATGTACATAGGGCAGGTATAGGGTGATAAGCTGTATTCTGAAATTATATTAATGTGTTCCTTAATTTTTTTTTACATGCAATTTTTAAGGCTGTTGAAATTACCTCCTTTTTATGTGGTCAAGGATGTATTGGACTGATATATAAGGCCCATGTAAGCAATTTTGGACAATTCCAAAACACACCTGAGAGGCTAGGCATTGCATGTAATGGCTGGTACTGACCATTACCATCAGTGGGGCCTAATCTCTTACTAGCAACAAAACAGTCTTGAAGAGCATCCCTTTCAACCCATGTACTATACATCTGATGTGTTTTTGTCTATTACACTCATTTATTAAAGTTTTTTTATTATTATTCCTTGTATTATTCGTTGCTGGCCCTATCGAAGACAAAGTTCCAATCCTCTTTGTAGCACCTCAAAGCTTTGATTTAAAAAAAAAAAGCCTTTAAAAAATTACAGTGAACTACTAGTACCGATTAATAACTTTTGCAAAAAAGAGCCAAATCAAATTTAAAAAAAAAAAAGAGTTTTTTGAGCTTGCCCTAATAAACAAAGAAAATTCCCTTTAAAAATTAGAATATGGAGTGACATAATTTTAAATAAAACTGTGGCTTTACTTCAAAGCACAGTAATTAAAGAAATATAAGAGAATCTTTAAAAAAATGATTGATGCAATCCATGCATTGCATTCTACTTACTTAATTCTTTCAGGTACAATTGGCTTTTCTTCCTCCCAATGATATAAATCTATATCATAAGGTAAAACAGGTGCTTTTTCCAATAATTTGGATTTGTGGCTAGGCTTCTCATCCTTAATTTCAGAGAGATAATCCGTAGTTTCACTAAAAAACAGGTTGTTAGTTACAGAATCTACATTTACATTTTTAACAAAATAATAAAAAGCGGAACTTCCCTATTCAAATGAATTCCATATCATTTTTTTAATCACAGCTGTGTCTATTTTTAAAATAAATATTCACTTTGAGACTAATAATAAGTATCTTAATGGAACAGTTATATGTTTACTTTGAAATATATTTGCTACAAACTATTACTCAAACAGAAATGTTTAACTTAAACAAGAAAAAAAAATTATACAAGTTGCAAACAATCAACATGATAACATTTCAAGACAACTGTTGTTATAATTTCAATTACATCAGTTCATTACATATCTATACAAAAATCAATTAATTTATTTTAATTTAGTATTAAATAAGCAAATAAACTCAGGTGCAATAATTTTTTTTAAAGAAATTCATCTGCTTTTAACACAAAAGAACGGAAAACAGAATGTTGATAAATGAGACAAAATGTTGCTTAGTTTTCATGCTGTTTAGTTTAATTTCTTGATTATAAAACTACTCAAGATCTTCTCTAATTATTCGCATTAAAAATATAATTCAGTTAATCTTTTGTCGACAAAAATAAACCAACAAGTGTTTTTAATATTTCATGCTTTGAGTCAGGTATTACAGAAACTGTAAAACAAAGAGAGCTAAGACATTTCTAACCTTGACATAGTGATCTCCATTTTCCTGTATGCCATTCTTTTACTTAGGGTTGAAGCAGCAGATGTGGGATCATCAACATCATTTTCAGAATGTTTGAATTTCCACATATAAGCTTTTTCAAGGGATGAAAGCTCTCGAGAGCAACTCGGTTCAGAAATATCTAAAAATAAATAAGTCCAAATATGAAAAATTAATAGCTCAAAAGAAAGAGAATACATGAATCTGAATACTCATTGCTGTAAAACAATGAATGCTCACTTTCACTAGAACATGTTACTGAATGACTTGCTCATACTAGTTACTCATTACTAGTACATATATTTGCATTTTTCTACATTTAAATTCTATATCTAATTATATACTACAACAGTTTTGCAAACAGCAATTTATATATATTTTTCAATTTCCTAATATTTAACAGATTAAAAAATAACTGCATCAAAATCAAGAATCATATTTAAAATGAGAGTCAGAAAATTCATTGTTCATGATCTGTTAAGCTGCTTGCAAAACAAATCAGAATTGCACTTCATATACCAAAATCCAACCGCTTCTCTGAGATATTTACATCAAAAGAAACTCAACTTCTTCAGTTAATTGACAAACCTTGAATATTTAAAAATGTTGCACTTGTATATTTGAAATATTGTTTTTAAAATTACGAAAAAGGTACAAATAATATCACAGATACTAAAATAAACATGGAAACCTGAATGGAAAATACTAACTTTTGACTGGGGGTGCTTTAATTGTTTCTGTTTCATATCCATCCTTGTCTTTTACTTCAACAAAATCGTCATCTTCCTCATCGTCATCTTCTAATGAAAACAATAATAATAAAAATCAGCAATCAAAATGATAATATCAATTACAATATATTTTGTGATACCAATTGTTTCAAAGTGTAAGAATATCAATTATTCATTAGAGACTTGACAATTCGAGGTGGACGGGACTGGGCCTACCTCGAACTATCAAAAACTCGAATGATCGAAATCATAAAATTTAATAAAAAAATAAATGGAAGTAAAAGCAATTTTTAAATTTCAGTGTCGTATATTTGAATGAAAGATGTACTTACATATCATAACATAACTGCTGATAGAAACAGGTTAATTATATCTTAAAATAATTGTCAATTGTTTTTTGTTTAAACACATTGCTCTAATATATTTCCCGTTTTCTTTGGGAGGGGGCATTGCTGCAGGTGGCTTCGGGATGCACAGTGGACATATGACCCATCAAACAACAATAAAAACCAGATGCAGTAATTCTTTCACGTGTTGGTCATTATTTGGGAGCTAAACTGATTTTTTTCACTAACTCGGATTTATGGAAAACTTGAACAATCGAGACTCTACTGTACACACAGAATGTTAGTTAATTTGTAATAATAAAATCACTTTGAATACTTTACAAATTTAAAGACTTGCTCAAATATTAATAAAAGCATACTAAAATAACTTAAACACTTTCTGAACTCAAACTCTTCATTTAACCCTTTCAAAGGCAGTGGGAAGTATACTTCCCACCTAATTCATCAATTTTTAAATGTATAAGGTAGGCTATTTTAAAGTTCTCAACAAATTTTTTGATAAAAGGAAATCCTAGATGTTCCAATTTCTTATCTGAAATCGTAACACAGTGTCTTGACTTTTTAATTAATAAAATTAATTAACAAAAAATAATGTCATCCAATAAGCAAAATGAATTTCTTTTCTTATATTAACTTCAACCCAAAAGTTATTTTATTATACCATTACTAGAAAAAAATGGCCCTTGAAAGGGTTAAAGATTTTATTAATTGTTTCCTTCAAATTTGTTTACATATCTGAAGTTTTCAGTCCCTGAAAGTCTGATTTGAATTATGTTTTATACTATTTTATTTAATGCAGCTACAACTCTTCAGCAAGTAAACTTCAAATGCAACAGCTATTTTGTTACCTTTTGAAAAAAATAACATAAATAATGAGAGGAAAGAGAAAGGTATTTGTAAGTTTGACATCAAGCCAAAACAATTAACACATTGGCCTTGGCAAGAACATCCTAGTATTATAATGTTGGTATCATATCAATGACTATGACTTTTCATTACTGCAAGAGAATGTGTGCATGAAAGTGACAATAAACGAAACAAAAATGAATACTGACATCACATGCTGAAAAGCAACTGCAAAAAAAAAAAAAAAGAGAGAGACTGTTTGTTAGTTATTGAAACAACACTCAAAAGATAATTAAAAATTGCAGGTAATTTTACACATCACTAAATTTTTTTAAAAATATGCAATAACTTTCCAAATTCTCATAACATATTTTTATCCTGACAAACAACTATACCAGGAAAGTACAGAAGGCCAGAACAAAACAAGATTAACTTATTGGACATTTTTAGCATGATAATGTTTAACCTTTTCCGGCACAGTGGTCGCAAAAAAGGACACCAACTTTAAAATTTTCGAAAAAAAATCCGTTTCCACTTTGAAACCTGGAAAATTGCGGGAAAAGGCAGCTGAGAGTTCTCCTTTTAGAATGTTAGATGGAAAGAAGAATATAGAAATTTTGCTTTTATTTCGGATAAATTATAGATTTAAAATGTCCAAATTTCTTAACTCAGAGATAGGAATTTTTTTGAGTTCTTGACCATTTCAATTTTAGCAAATTTACTCGACAATCTTCTCCAATATTTTTGAAGTTTTAATTTAAGATTTTGTGTAATATTTAACATTATTTTTTGAGCATATCAAGATGGCTGTGTCCAAAGGGGTCCTCATATGAGGGGGGTGTCCCCAAAGAGCAACAATGACCCCTTCTCAGAAAGAGGTGGGTTTTTTGTAAATTCTATGTCAAATCAATAACCTAAGCTCATTCATGATGTTTTTTCATCATATTTTTAAAAAATTAGTGCCTTGTGCCGGAGAGGATTATAGACTGGTATACTATCTGTAAATTGAGACATGTATGATGAAAAAAAGCATTCAAAACGCTGTACAGGGCAGACTGTTAGAACTACAAAATTTGGTTTGGAGATACTTCTTCAATAATAGGCACTCACTGAGAAAGGGATTTCAAATTTTAATTTAATTTTTAATTAACTAAAAATTAAGTGGAATTGTAACCAGAACATATTGTTGCACAAAAACCACGTTCACACCAAAATAGCAATATTATGAAAAAATCAATGTGAATATTCTAATAGCTCTTGCGTGACTAAGTAAAAATAAATATTAGATTTTTCAGCTTATTACTAACTATTGCTTTAACATATTTCAAAACCTAGGATGTTTTTTTAGCATGATAATGTTTTTAAGCTGATATTTTTCCTGTAAATTGTGTGATATAAAAATCATTACATACAGAATGCAATGGTTTATGCAATCAAACCCAATGGAGACAAGACAGATGAATCAAGCCTAAGACATTATCATGCAATGATGTTTCAGTCTAGAGGTTTGAATCTCCTTTAATTATTATTTTTAGTTATAAGCAGAATATTATAAACAGAATTACAATCATAAAAAACATAAAGCATATAAATGTACTATAACATTAACATACAGAAAATACTTTTCAATTTAAATAAAAGAAAAAATATATTACCACATTTAGAGCTATCAGGTTTTATGTTAAGTTCTCTGTATTTCTGTAACGCAGACTCCATTAAATTCTTTAAATCAATTGCTTTTTTTAACGTATCTGTACAATTACTTCCTTTTGTAAGTGTCTAAAAAGAATTGATAAAGACCTATAAATACAATGCAAATAATACATTAAAACTGCACTTGTTTCTTCAATCTAAATCAAAGAAGTTTCAACAAGAAAAGAAACAAATACAGATAAAACAGGTAATAAGAGTTAAAATAATTTATACTCACAGATATTGTTTGTCAGGAAGGTAGCATATAATATTAGAAACTTAATAAGTGAAAAAATATGCATTTAAAGAGATTAAACACATAAATTTCCTTAAAAAAAGGACAAAAATAGAAAGTCCTCAAACACATCATTTTTGGAGAACTTGGTCTTCCTCTTCGCAAAACAAAGCTCATAATGAAATAATTGAATAATTACTTCAGTTTAGTTTTATTAATATCCCATTTTGAGGGCTATTTTGAGAAGGACCTAGCAATTTTAAACTGTCATCTGATGATGAGAACAACACCCACTCTCAAACTCCCACACCACACCAAAGCAAATGAATTGAATACTGAGGATTCTGATAAGAGACAGCATTCTGAATTAACTAGCTTCCAAGAAGCATCTATGTATTGAAAACACTATATTTAACAATAGAAAACAAAATTGGCATAGATAAGGAATGCAGCCTTGGAAAATAAACTTTAAAAGATAAATGCCAATAAAATAACTACAAGGGAGACTATTCCAAACATTAAATTTGATCAAAATAGACTTAAACATTTCATTTCTATTTAGGAAATTAATAAGAACTTTTTTTTTATTTTTTAATAAACATATCAATCTTACTAACAAAGAGTTCCAAATTTAGAGTGCTTAAGTTGAACATGTTATCAATTTACAAGCAATTGATTACCAAAAAGTAAAATATTAATAATATCATTAAAAAGCAATTACAATACAGATTCATATACAGGTTACTACCTGTCTTTGAAGTTTTCATGAATAATTAGTTTTGTCATTTAAATCACAACAATACAGGCATATTCATGATTTTTTTTATGTGTTCCCTTTTTGACATTTATATACTATTTTAATCAATAAAGTAATAATCATCGATTATCAAATGGGGCTTATAAAAAAACTAAAATCCAAAAACTAAGTCATATAAAAAAGATAAACACTATTTACCTTTAGCCAGTTTGTCACCAAAGGATAATGTCTCGAACTCATTTGTTTGTGTAAATCATTTAAATTATCAATTACAGGCAGAGTGTCTTCATTAGCTTTTACAGCAACTGCAGATCCTAGGTTTAAAAAATTACATTTGTTTTAAGCTTTTATTTTAAATATAATACACAAAGATAATTTAAATACATTTAATAAAAGCATAATACTTTCCAGGATAACTAATTTCAAGAAGTTTAAATAATAAAACATTCTTTTTGAAGCATTTTGTTCCAATATCTTTAACATAATATCTATTACTACTCCATGAAAAAATTATAATTATGCTGCAAAGTATGAATTTTCTGTTGTTGTTTTGTAAACCTTAAGCAATGTTTCTAACTGTAGTTTAAAAGACTTATTATAAGGAAAAATCAAACTTACTATCTTTAACTTCAATAGTAATAGTATTTTTCATATCATAAATGCCATGCTGCCTTAAAGAATTTGAAGTGGATGGATCATCATCTTGAACAGAAATATCAGGTTCAGTATCACTTTCATCCATGCTTTTCTGATACTCACAACTCTCAAAGTCATTACTAGAAAATAAATCTTCGGTGGGATGTGGAACTAACAACCTAAAGCAATTTTCCATCTGCATAAGGATGTTGGATATTTCATCACTTATTTCTAAATATAAAATACACATACATATTACATAACTTCAAAGGATAAATGAGCTGAAGAACAAAGAAAGTTAAAACTAGGAACTTTTCCTTTTTTTTTATTATCAATTAAAATACGCTTTTTTTTTTGGCAGAAATTACAGAAACTGGATATAACTTTTCAACAAAAAAAATCTCAACGATATTGAAGCAAATAATAAATACAATCAAATTAAAAGAAAATTCTGAAAATTGTAATTTTGGAAATTTACTACTATAATTAATAGATCTTTTTTTCATATTGGAATAGTTTCAAAGCATTAATAACTAAAAAAGATCATAAATCTATTTAACTCAATTTTTTAGACACCATTATGATCAATCTTAATATAAATAAAAGTCATTGCGGCTATGTATGTGGTTATGTTCCACATCTCTTCCTAAACCAATGGACTGTTTTCAACCAAATTTTGCACACTTATTCTTTAAGACAAGGGGAAAACACTTGTGAACTTTTCTAAGTCCGAAAGTTAATTAAACAGTCAGTTAATTAGAAATTAAGCAAAACCATTTTTCTGCCTTAACTTCGGAGGAAATTATCCAACAAAAAATATTTTTATACCATCTTAAAGTTCAAAATTTTAACCTTTTCAATGATACCAATTTTATATATGTGACATTTTTCCTTCAATTTTTATTAATTTTTTAAATTTTAATAATTGTTAATTATGTGCAGACGATTTTGAAATAACACAAACTTATAGCTACTCCGTTTGCTAGGCAACGGTTTGACTTTGAACTAATTTACCTTTATTTCTGAAATTTTTGAACCTTTACTTCTGAATTTTTATAAATATGTTTTATATAAGAAGAGAGTCAACTGTCAACTTTTAAAAGCCCCAAATCTTATTAAAATTTCAGTTAATTGGAAATTAAGCAAGATTTTGGCATTTTCCATGATATTTTTCGAAAATATGTATTATGTCACAAAAACTATTTCTACACATAATAAAAGTTTAAAAAATTAACTTTTCATGACACTACTTTCATTTCCATTCAATTCGTTGCCCTCATTTTAATAATTTTTCAAAAATTAAATTATGTATAAAATTTACAATTTATCAACTTTTTTTTTATTGGTGAAGGACAAGAATACATAAGAACTGTCCCTAGATCACATTAGAATAATTTTGGATGAAGACGAATTTTTTTTAAAATTTTTTTATTTATATTCATTCTAAAGCTTTTTCTCAATGAAAAATTTACTATGTAATTGCCCCAAAACATTTGTTAAAAAAACTTTCTTATACCGCAAGATTTACGAACAAAATTTGAAGTACTATGCAATAAATACTAATAACTTATGGAGAAAATTAGCTATTGCCAGTTTTTACAAATCATCTAGTTCAACTGATATTCTCATTTTAAATAAAAAACATTTCAGACGATAAAAGAATTTTGGGTATTGTAATTTTCTATACAAAAGTAGTTTTTACATCAAAAATATTAGACATGAAAGTATTTTAATCCCAAGCAAAGCCGGGCACAACAGCTAGTATATAATAATTATTGAAAAAATCACAAGAAATTCTGAACATAATATAAAAATAAAACTTCGTAATCTGAAGCAATACACATTGAAACATTCTTTAAAGTGTATCAAAGTGAATAAATCCATATTAAATATCAGAGACCCATTAAACATCAATAGCAAATATTTAAATGCCTAGTATGAGAAAACACTTTTTAAATAATAATTTAAACTGCAGTACAGTAAATGGAAAATACATGATAAGTAGAGAAAAAGGAAAAAATACAAACCGATCATCTCAGATTGGATTTTACTGATCCTTTCATTTAAAAGCCTTTCAAGTCTTTCTTGCTCTTGTCTCTGTCGTTCTCTCTTAGCAACATTCCTGGCTTCCATATCATTGAAATCCACCTAAAATAAAATAGTAAAAAAAAAAAAAAACGAAGTCAAATCATTTAAAAGAGCAATATAATATTGATGATCAGTTTAATAACAGAAATTCCCTTCAACTATGGACATAAAACCAACTTCAAATGTAAAATATCAAAAATATTGAAAAATACACTTTGATTCAACTGCACTGGATACCATTATTTCAAACAAATGCGAAAATATAATTTTCTTAAGTCTGGTGTATGCAAAGAAAACCGTTAAAATGCCCTGTTTGCTATAAGTTTCAGTAGCAATGTTGAAATATTCAGTTGATATGTCAACAAAAAATAGTGTGGAGTAATGAAGTTATTTCATCAACTAATTTAACTCTTTATTTAATTTTTTTACTTAAGGTAAAAAAAGTAGAAGTGTTTTTTTTTTTTTTTTAATTTTTCAGGTGGCATTATCAAAAATGTATTTTCATAGAAAAACATTTAATTTCTTTGCTCCAGAAATTCATTTATGTTCAGTTCAAAAAATATATAAATGAAAATAAAAATTGATGTAAAATACCTTTTTACAGTTCTGTAAGAATTTAAGAGCTAACTGCAAACGAATGTATTTCTTGCCAAATTTGTTACTCCACATCTGCATAAGCTCTAGTCCTTTGATTTTCATTTCTTTAGCTCTTGGCTGAACACAAAAAGAAAACATAATTAATTATTTAAAAAAAATGATCAAATTAAAATTTCAGTTAAAAAAATTTCAAAAAAAGTATTATGATAATGAAAAGTGTTTATCCCATTATATGTTTAGAATATTGCAAATAATGAAGTAAGACTTCCTAAAATTTATACAGGAAATATATCAACAATTTCCAATTTAAATGTATAATAGATGCAAAATATTTTAAGAACTAAATGCAAATAACAACAGATTTGTGTCCTGTTATTTAAAACAATTAGTAAAATATTAAATTGGTAAGAGATAATCATTAATATTATTAACAATATTAATGATTGTGTTAACTCTTATAATAATTATTATTGGACAGAAATAATGCAATTTAAGTCACTATGATATTGTAATTTTTTTTTTCCCAGATGAATTAAAAGCTTTGAACAGATATCTAATTATTAACATAATTCTAATAATTTTTATTATCATAAAAGATGAAAGCAAATTAAAACAGATAATAGTAAATGATAACAAAAATAAACAATGTGAAATGGTGAACCTAAATAGAATAATCCTAAAATAAAGCAAATAGATGTGAAATAAATTTAGCAGTTCATATTCAAAAACAAGTTGCAGCACTCTATTGATTGAAATTAATTTAGGGATCAAAGAAAGGATATCAATTTGTCATTAAAAATGCAAAAAGGCAAGAAAGACACTAGGAATACAAGTAGATAAAAACAGCTATATGTAGAAACAACTCCTACTTGCATCATAGGTGAGAAAACAAAAGAAAAAGAAGATATACAGTTAAAGCATTTTTTTTATTAATATACAGTTAAATATGTGCTTAAATGTGAATTTTGTTTTAAACTCTTATACTGATTTCAACTTGTGGAAAATACAGCTTGCCTTTTACTTATGCTTTAATTATTAATTTGCTTTTATTAGTTAAAACTGCTTTATTTCTATTACATAGACATTGCTGAAGTGAGACATTGTTCTCACTACAGGACTAAAAAAAAATTTTTAAGGACATAATTAGCAGTCCAGTGATAATGCTGTGTGAAGAGATTGGTCATATTTGAAGAATTTATCAGGAGATTTAGAAACAAAATTAGGATCTTGAAAACAGGTGTTAGTAGGTTGAGCACAAAAAGTTTGTGTAAAAAATTCTAGGAATTCCTGATATTTGACATAAAGCTAGTGGCCAGAGCGGGTCAAGTGTTCATTTAATGCGTGTATACAAGATCTAAACCCCCTCAAGAAAAAGCCACACCAGAAACAGATGAGCTGCCGCGAAGCAACCCACCCAGCAAGGCGACACCAAGGAAACTGCAGTTCGGCAAAAGGACAAAAATCGAGGAGTGGTAGCCCGCTCTTTACACCAAGGCCCTCCATAGTGTCAAACAGTCAAAGTCACCACCTGCCTGAAGATCTACTCTGACCAAGACAAATGCCGGTCATCAACCCAACTCTCTAATATCAAACATGTACATTACAGCAAGAAAGAGAATTTGGACAAAACAAGCCAAGAGAATAACTTATGAAATGTAGAAAAACAATAAATAAAAATGAAAGAAAAGTAAATGTAAAAAATAAATAAAGTAAGAATAACAAGAAAATGCCAATAGAAATGTTGGTTAGGCATCATCTAGTTGCTTTGTCAAGAGTTGGTCCACAATCTGAAAGACGGAGTTCCGGACAAGCTGTAATTTTAGTAAAGTTTTTAGTTCCATATCTTTTCAGCCAGGAGCGACACAGGGTCTCCTAGCCATGTGATTACAAATATTACCAAAATACATTAACAGAAATTTCATACATACAGTTTAATGTAATGTATGTATGAAAATCTGTGCTTTGAATTTATCTCTTTATGGATCAATTTCTGCTTCCCTCTAGACTGTTCAATTACTCATGTCTAAGCCTGCAATACATCCTATTAACATTTGACCCTACTGAGAAACCATAAGAACAATATTTTGGTAAATATGTTTGGTATTCAAATCACTAAAGGTGGCAATGATGCACAGACCAACATGTAACAATGAGTTTTCTCAACATTTTGCCACATACCCCTATTTGGCAGTTGCAACTTCAAAATTTAAGAACCCTTGATATAGATTTATACTTTGGATCTTTTCATATGCTATAAATATAATAAGTATTTGCAAATAAATAAATATTAAAACCTTACTTGAGGTAAAGGAAGAGGATTATCTGGGTTAGTTTCCACCACTAGCTCAAGGAATTCTTCTAAATCTACTACAAGAAGCTTCCTAAAAACAGATGATTTACAGAAAAGTTCATTTATAATTAAAAGGACTGAATAGCGAACTTCAGAATGTTCCTTCTTCAGCTGTGTCATAAGAGCATAATAACAATAATTTACATTTTGGTCTGAAGCCCTGAAATAAGAAAAACAAATAAAATTTCAAATACTAATAATAGATGATAAACTTTTCTAAATCTGTTATTAAAAGTTAATTGGCATACATAAACAAAAAAAAAATTCATTGTAATTTAAGATACTTATTAATAAAGTATGTCATATAAGAATCTTATTCATTCAAAAATAATGAATGCTTGCAGGAATCTAAACATTTATGAGGAAAAATTAATGAAGGAAAACATATTTTAGGTAAAGAACATCAGTTTTAGTTTTAATAAATTAACAGAAAATTTAAAATACATCACACTGATAAGCATCTAATACAAAGGGAATTTCTTTCAATATAACAACCAATTTTGCAGATAATATAAAGCATTTCAGAGATGTAATATCTAGTGGTACAAAATAACAAATATTTTCAGATGGTACAAAAGTGATTTTCAGATTGATATATAGTTATAAAAGGCAATGTTTGTGTGCGTGTCTGCGATGTCCAGACGAATCTAATGCACTTACAACCATGAAATTTGGCACACAGGTAGCCGTAATGGTGACTGAATGCACCTCGAAGCCAGAATTTTAAAATTTAATCTAGAATTTTTTTTTTATTTAATGTTTTGTGTTGTTTTGAGTCATTTTTGCACATTTACGACTGTAGTATCTTTTCTAATGATCGTTAAAAAACAATCAATGCACCATCGGATAGAACAAACAATGTTTGTTCTAATGAAGTTTGTTTTGAATTTTTAACATTATTTACTGAATTTTGAGAAATTTTTAAATGATAGTCACTTTTTAATTATATTTTTAACTTTCAATATTTATTTTCTTGCATCCTACGTTCTAATAACACTATCATTTTCATTTTTTTAGGTATAAACTGGAATATTTATCCCTGTTTTAAAACAAGAATGATTAAAATCTCTCTTTTTTATGAATTTTTTTATTGATCAGTTAAAAACATTTTCTCTCGCATATCCGAATCGACAGAGCTTTCGCCCGACCCAAGATTACTCACAGCTCCCAGAATGCATTTCCACTATCCTATTGGCTAGCGGTATCAAGCGAAAGTCACATCATACTCTTGATCATTTTATTGCATCAGCTAATCTTAATTACTTCATTTTACTGATCCAAGAATCATTTGATTTATTTGTTTTACAGTCGCACATATATGCTGATATCTTTAGTTAAAAGAAAGTTCCTGCATGTACTGTAACTAAAAATCGAGGGCGAAATCAATAATTTATATATGTTTTGATTTAGTTTTCAAAACTTTGGGCTTTTTTTATTTTGTTGAAGTATTTATGCCACGAGCAATGCCGTACGCGTACTGCTAGTGTAGTATAAGAAGAGCTTTTAATACATTTATTACATTTTAACTTATCATTATAACACACGGCAGTCTAATGTATTTTGGAAGAGAATTTTAAATACATAAAACAGTCAATTTAATGCCCATGAACGTGATTCTTATGTAATTTTAAAAAAAAAAACACTATTCAGTGACACAATGAATGTAACATTAAATTAAGTATCTCATTAAAAATCCATTGACCTATACCATAAGCCTTTTAGTGATATATTTACATAGATTTTTTCCATTCCACAAAATCTGCCAAATGTTAGTGATGACTCTCATCACCAAATCTTAGCAATGAAAGTTGGTACTAACAGTTTGGTGATGAATAGTGCCTCAGTAATAGAAAAGTACCTTCGAATAAAATAAAATTTCTAACAAAACATATTTACAACCAGAACTGGATTATCAAATAGGAAAGTAGGTAACTGCCTATGCACCCCACAACTTTACAGGGCCCCGAGGCCTCAGGATTTTTTTATTTATTTTTTTTGTGGCACATTCAGAATAATTTAATTTTGTATTTTCATTTAATTTGCAAAGGCCGTGCACTCGAACTTATTCAAACTAAAAGCAAGTATCATTTAAATTTTGGAACATTATTGAAACAACATTCCTAATCAATTACTTTTTGCAATTAATATTTAGATTATTTATTTAAAAAAGTGGGAGTTCCATTTTTTTTTTTTTTTTACTATTTTTTGTAAAATTACTTTTAAATTTGAATTTTGCATTTCTTTTATGAGATAAACTGAAATCAACTGTCTTGAAAGTGGTCCGCAATTAAATGTTTTACTATTTCAGGTTGTCAAAATTTGCTAATTAAAACTGCTTATAAAGAGATTAAATTAAAATCAATATAAAAATATCTAAAAAATCTAAAATATCAAAAATTTTGGAAGTTGGAGAAAGAAAAACGGGGTCCCCAAGACTTGCAATGCCCAAGGGCCCCTAAAGTTATCCTATAGACCCCTATCCGGACCTGTTTATAACAGATTAAATATGAAAATAAGTATATTTTTAGGAAGTACTCATCAGGAATTTTTAGCAATGTATTAGCAATCCTTCTAATTACAATAAAATTATAGTCTATCTATTAATTATGAATTAAAATGAGAAAATTCAGGCATATTAATGTGAATAAAGTATAAAATTAATCTCACTTGCAAATGCTTTTTAGCTTCTTCATTAAATCTTCATCTAAAGTCTTCTTTCCAGTAATAGTTAATTTCTCAATAATTCTTGGTATTTCGGATTCTTTGTCCGCAGCCATTAGACTAAATTAATCTGTAAAAAATATGCAATTAAAAGGAAAATAAAAATGATACAAAATATTTAGAAATATAATTGATGCAAGAAATTATAAAAATTATATTTTCATTCATTATAAAAAAAATGGTATTTTTATGAGAAAAATTAAAGGAATAGCTTTGATATATGGCACCACTGGCGATAATCTTGTATTGACGACTTTCTGTCACCTAACCGAACATCGTTAAGTCGGCAAAACAAAATATCGCCAATGGGGTCCTATATTGAAGCTGTTGAAAAAGTCGGCAAAACAAAATTATCGCCATTGATGCCGTATATCAAAGCTGTACCAAATTAACATTTTACTGAAATAAAAACTAATGAAAAAAATCAATTATAATTATTAATTGATATCTCATTGACATGAGCTTTTCACATCATAATATATATGCCATTAGATTGCAAAATAAATCAAAAAGTGACATTAAAACTCAATATATTCATTATTAGTGCAAGATAAACAAAGAAGGTTCATACTCTTTAAGACTGAAATAGATGCTTTAAAATATCTTGATTCAATATCACTTTTCACATATCAGTAGTAACTTCGAGACAACCAGTGAAACTGTAACTATCACCACTGATATTTTTGTCTCATTATAGATTTAATTCTCTTGTATTTCTAAAAATTTATTCATTTATTTAAAAAATGCACCATTAATAAACTTGAGATTTTCAGTATTAGTTGTATTAAATATGCAAACACACTTTCCCTTACCAAAATATTTTCAAGTAATTACATCCTACAATTTAACCGATTTAATAAAATTGAATAACGAAAAAACAATAGGAAAAAAAACCTATAAAAATTCTGAAACCAATATGGTTATGCTCTCACTATACTCTTATGAATTATTTATTTTCTGTTTCCATTTGTTAACCTTATCTACAAGATTTTAAATATTTATTAATACAATCAAACATACTTCTTAAACATTTGCTTCAGTGAAATTAAAATAGGGTAGTTATGATTCTATAAAAACGAAGAAAAGGGTTATGTAAAAAGTTAATCATTTTTTTTCCCACGTCAATTAAGCTTAAAAAGCGTATATTACGTAAAATATCAAATGTCTTTCTGTCAAGCGAATTGCTTAGAGCAATGCTTGAACTTCAAATTTTGTAGGTTTTGAGACTTATAGCTGCCAGGGCTTTCGTCTCCTAGTATTTAGAGCAATGCTTGATACTTGAATTTGTGTTACGGGATTTGAAGCAACAATGGCTATTATCCCCTACTTCCAATTAGATGCAGTGCTAATCGTTTAGAGCAATGCAATGATAAAGTAATATGGTAAATAAACATTGATGAAACTGGAACGAACTACAGCAACAATCAGAGTTGCTAGGAGGTTTTTTTTTTTTTTTCTTTCTAAAAAACATTATTTTAAAAAGGAAATTATCTTTTGAGTTTGTACGAAAAGCGAAAGTTTATTCCACTTTCAAGTATAATATATTACCACAAAAGCAACTGTTTCAAGTATTTATTATTATTAATTTTTTTTTCCCCAGTAATGTATGCTAGCAGATGTGCCTCAACACATTGCCACGGTTCAGTTAAGTATTTATAAGCGGTTTCTCTTTCTTCGTCGCTTTTTCCCGGCGTCTCCTTCCTTGTGCCGACGTTGCATATTTTGCTACAATTATTAATCTTAGTTTGATTTAAACTTGTTAAAGAAAAATCATGCCTCGTGAAAGAACCTTCATCATGATCAAGCCTGATGGCGTCCAACGCAATCTTATTGGAAAAATAATCCAGCGATTTGAAGAAAAAGGCTTTAAATTAGTAGCCATGAAGTTTATGCAAGTAAGTTTCTAACACGTGTCTTGATACAAAGAATCGTTGTTCTTTGAACAAGACTTGTCCTATATTATCTTCTTATAATTCTAGATCAAAATAAATATTTTAAATCGTTAAGTTTACTAAATTTTATATTTCATGGTCAATTTTTAATAAGAAATTATTTGCCTTTCTTCATGTCGATTAATTGATGCCTTTATTGACTCTTTGGAATAGTAATTTGACTTATTAAAGAAAGAATAATTGCTGCATTTGATTGTGGTTAAATATTTATCGTAATTAAGACTCCACCCCTTGTGGTAACGCTTGGAGTCATTGGGGTGCTCCCACTGCGCCTTTTCCCAAACCTTTCGAATACGAGTTACTTTTAAATTGGAATTTTTTACTTGTTAATTAATGCTTCTATTGTGGTTTGGAATGTTGGAAATCGCGAAAGAAATGTTCGAAAGTTTCATCTATCACAAAAGGGTCTCCAGTGGAGAAAAAAAAAAAAAATGTTTAGGAAGCTCTGCAATGGTGAAAAACTCCGGTAGTATAATTTCGCGTATATGGGAAATGGCCAAGTCAGTAACTTGTTCCTTTTCCGTATAGCAAAAATATTGTGTATTGTTAAAAATGTAGATCACTTTCACAATTTTTATCGTGCTGATTTTAATGAATGTTATGCTTTTTTTAATAAATATCAACTTTTAAGCTGATCTGAATTTCGGAAAAGCTATCAATTTATTCGTTCGCATTTAATTTTTTGCGTGGTCTGATTTGAGTGTGCAAGTAAGATGAATCTGGTATTTCTGCTTAATTTAGAGATGGCTCTGTAAAGCTATGGTGAACAGTATTATAAAATTATCTGTTATTTATGTAATGTCTTTAGCAATCATTGATTTTATAACTTGTCATTCATTTCAATGCTGAAATTATAATTTTTTTTTATTTTCAGGCTTCTCAAGGTCTTCTTGAGCAGCATTATGCTGAATTGTCCAGCATGCCCTTTTTCAGTTCCCTTGTACAATATATGCAACTAGGACCTGTTGTTCCTATGGTAAGCTGCATTTCAATTTCATCTGTGGAATATTTTGCATCTTTCATGTCGTAAACTTTTCTAGTTTTTCATTTGAAGTGACCTTTTCAATGCTGTTACAGCCTAGTAAAATCCAAAATGTATTAATTGTGATTTGCTTGTTGGTAATAGATTGAAGAAATTACATTAAAATTGTGCATTTCATATTTCAGGTATGGGAAGGAGACAATGTTGTAAAAACTGGTAGGGATATTATTGGAGCCACCAACCCAGCTCAAGCACAGCCTGGAACTCTTAGAGGAGACTTGTGCATCCAAGTAGGAAGGTGAGAAATCTAATGAAGGAAATAACTTACATTTCTCCATTTACATTCAGCCAGTATTGTCACACTATACAATGACACGCACAGAAAGAGAAAAGAATGAAGCAGAGGCATTTAAATGTCCTGTCAGGACATGTACCTGCCATTATCCTCTCTTTCTACACGTGTGTGATTTTACTGCCTTTATGTAAATGCTGCTAACAGTCTCTATTTTTATAGTGTGTGCAAACCAGTAGAGGTGTTTCAATAGAATTTCTATAAAATTGTTTTTATCTTTTTGTTATTCAGCATTTTAATTGAAGTCTGATTAAGTGATAAATTTAAGATCTTTTTAGAGCATTCAAATAATTTGGATTGAATAATATGGTGAAACTGCATTGATGAAATTGTCTTTTTTTACTTTCTCGTATACAAATAGAAAGTATTGTAATCGTCAAAAGATTCGAAGTCAAGATTTTGACTAATCTCCGCGTTTTAGACCTCCCCAAGTCTGAAAAACACAATTTTGGAATTGTTTGTCTGTGAACTCTAAAGCTATTAGAGATGCGGGGATGAAATTTGGTATGTGATCTTGACATATAATTTGTAGGTTTGTATCAAATTTTGGACAAAATCTGTGTTCATGTGAACACTATAATTGAAAAACTTGAATAGCTAGATGGATAAGATTTGGTACACATTTTTATTATCAGGAATGTAAGTCCGTATCAAATTTTAGGCCAAATCTGTCACAGGGTTGACTGTCTGTATAGTCACACGCTTCTTAACATTGTAACTTGTAAATCCTACGGTTCTGATAAATAAATATTGGTATGAGGTCTGCTAATATTAATTGTATATCCGTGCCCACTTTTCATTTCAATCAGTCAGGGGGGGGAAAGGTTCAGATCGCTTATTTTCCTTTTCTCGTCACACAATGATGTGATGCTTTATTGCGTAATAGTGCTAATCCTTTCCTCCTCTACCCATGCCTTTCACCTCCAAGCTCCCGATTCCCAAGCTTTTTTTCTCCACATGTGTAAGGAGTATACGAGAAAATTTAGGGGTGACCACTCCCGCTGTTTTTCATATGTAATGCTTTTTGTTTGAGTTAACTTGCATCCATGTAATACATTTCTTTACTTTTTAGAAACATCATCCATGGATCAGATTCAGTTCCAAGTGCTGACAAAGAAATAGCTTTGTGGTTTAAGGATGAAGAATTAGTGAATTACAAGACTGCTCTTGAAAGCTGGATTTATGAAAATTAACTGAATCCCTACCATCTAATTAATCAATGAAATAAAACAATTTTTTATAAAAATGTCTATTTCAATTATATTTGGCTCATTAAGTCGGACATGCGAGTTGGAATTAATTAGTATTTAACTTTAAATCTCTGGTTAAATTTTGTTTTTAGAATTTCTTTGGTAATCTTGTGGGGAAAATATACTTCTATTGATATATCCATCTTTTTACACAAATTTTAATTTAAGGCAGACTGGTTTCAACAACTCAGCAATTTACGATTCTTAATTAATAAACTATGTTTTACATTGACTAATAAAAGAGTGGTATTTAATGGTTTCCAAGCCCTGATTTGCCAGTAACAGAGATTAGTAAATGTTTGAGACATTGATTGTATGGATGACCCCAGAGTGAATTTTAAACTTAATCTACAGGCAGAATAATTTCATGGCTGATGTTTGTGAAAATGTAAGAGTGGAAACATCCGTAATTATGCAAATACTAGTTGAGGATATGGCTGAATCTCATACTTTCAAATGAAATGTTTTCTTGTAAAATCAAAAGTGTTTCTAATAAGCAACTTCTGTACATGAGCTAAATCAAAACATGACTTAAAATTTCTGAATCCTAGTACTTTAAGATAAATTTTGAGTTGTATGGCACAAATTGTAAACTCATTTTATTGATTAAAATACTATAGATCAAAGAAAATTTAATTTTGTTGTGTGTAACCAAAAATTCACCATCTTGGATAAAATTGTATTATGAAAAATACAGTACAATTTTATAACTTATCACTCCGCAGCAGAACATGAAAAAGGCAAGCAATGTCTCTTGCATATCTTCAATATAGATTTGCCTTATAACCGAAATACTAACTGTTGATTAATTTTTTTCAAACTTTGCTGGAAAATAGTTTTAAGAATTTGAATCAAAGTAAATGTATAATATGTAACTTTTTAATTTATATTCAGGATTAAATCTGACATGTTTAGTGCCAGAAAATCGGATTAAAAATTGGACATGTTCAAAACCAAATGCTTCTCTTAAAAATATAGGAACACTACTCTTCAAATTGATATGGATAGTAGGAATTGGAATTTCTCTATGTTGTATTATGCATATTCTAGTATTTCTGACAATTGAATGCCTTGTTGCATTCCATGAATGTGAATAGAAAAATGTGCTAAATAAATAAAATTTGACATGTGGTCTTGACACAAAAACTATAGATCTATATTAAATTTTGGCTAAAGAGAACTAGTCTAAAATACATACTCGGTTTTCATTATACTATAAAGTGAACAAGCTGAATTGTGGAAGTTTATGAGAAGGTCGGTAGAGAACACTCCCATTGTTTTGTCAACCCTGGAACTGTTGGTGTGGTTTATAAACCACATAAGTCAATACCCTCAGAATTTCTACAGCCAAGTTCATTACAATTTATATTCACCTTTTTTGTATGAACCATGCTGAAGTGCACATGTGTACTATGGCTGTGAAGTATATAATGAACTGGAGATGGCTCAGACTATTTAGTGGAATCTG
>BGPR01007990.1:0-11023 GCA_013235015.1 Araneus ventricosus | reverse complement strand
GGGGGGGGCTTTGTGTTTCAGATTCTGGAACAAATAGTAGTAAAAATTATCACTTCAAAATTTCATTAAAATTTGTTGTGTAATTATATTTGATTTAATTTTCCTCAGTTATCACCCCGCTCCCAGTGACATTTTTGGACAAAATGAGGCCCCAGGCACAAAATTGCTTTGAGGTCGCCTACCTCTATTCATTGTCATACATTCTCCATCGGCTTGGCACTGTGATAGATTTTGAGGCCCCCTCGAGGTACGAGGCGAGCGTCTGTGCGAAAAACTGCCCTCCCCGAACTCTAGAGTCGTGATTGATTTTTTTCTGAGGGAAATAGGATCATGTGTAGAAAAAGTTTAAGAAGCGCTGCTTTATAACAGTAGACTATTATTTCTTCAGTCATGATTAATTCTTCACCTTGAGCATATAACTAGTGCATACCCTCCAACAGGATGCGTAGCATCATGGAAAGTGCTTAAATTTGAAAACCATTTTTAAGCATCTTAAAAGTGCTTAATTTTGAAAAAAATTCGTTAAAAAGTGCTCAAGAAGTACAAAGAAAACCTTTTTTTCCCCCCAGGCGTTGAATACGAAAAATCGAAAATGGTCATAAAGCTTTGTTTACCGGATGAATCAAAAAAAGAATACCAGATGTCTCAAGAAAGAAAACTGACGAAAGGGAAGGAATCCAGGGGTGTCAAGACATGCTAAGATAACGCTTATAGTCCAGTCAACGAAAGCCCAAAATGGGGGTGAAAAACATTAAATCATATAGTCATAATGTTCCTGAGGGGCGGAGCTCGCGCCGCCATATTGGATTTTATCCCCCTTTTTAAATTTTCTTGAATATCTCGAACACAATGTATTCAGTTTTCAACACACAATTTATTTAACAAATTAAAGAGCGTAAAATTCCCTACAAATACATGCTTTTATTTTTCTTCTAGCTTTAATAGTTTCCGAGATAATGGGTCTCAAATTTTGCAACCATCTTGGATTTCATACCCCTATTTAAATTATTCTTGAATATCTCGAAAACTATTCAGTTCAAATCACATTTGATTTAACAAATTAAAGAGCATACAATCCCCTACAAATTCATGCTTTTATTTTTCTTCTAGCTTAAATAGTTTTTAAAATAATCGGTCTCAAAATGGATGAATTTGTAAAAAAATCTTAGTCGATAGTCCAGTCAACTAAGGGTCTGAAAAAAAACATTAAATCGTATAGTTTTGAAAATTGGTATATATTTTCATAGTAAAAGTCTCTTTCCCGGGAGGGGGGGAGGGCTTTAGCCGCCATCTTGGATTTCATCCCCCTTTTCTAGTTTTTCTTGAATATCTCGAAAACTCTTCAGTTTTCAAATTACATATGATACGACAAATTAAAGAGCGTGAAATTCCCTACGAAGATATGCATTTATTATTCTTCTACCTTTAATAGTTTCTGAGATGATGGATCTCAAAGTTTTCCGCCATCTTGGATTTCATCCTCCTTATTTAGGTTTTTTTTTTTTTAATATCTCAAAAACTATTCAATTTTCAATTACATGTAATACAACAAACTAAATAACGTAAAATTCCCTACAAAAGCCTGCTTTTATTTGTGTTCTAGCTTTAATAGTTTTCTAGATAATGGGCTCCAAAGTTTGCTACCAACTTGGATTTCATCCACCTTTTTTAGTTTTCTTAAATATCTCAGAAACTATTAAAATTAGAAGAAAAATAAAAGCACGCATTTGTAGGGAATTTTACGATCATTAATTTGTTGTATCGCATGTGATTTGAAAATTCAATAGTTTTCGAGATATTCAAGAAAAACTTTAAAAAAGGATAAAATCTAAGATGGCGGCAAACTTTAAGATCCATTTCCTTGGAAACTATTAAAGATAGAAGCTCCCTCTCAGGACCAGGGACTTTTAGTGTGTTCATCAGGAGCCCGTCACGAACATTTGACCCAATTTTCAAAATGATAAGATTTAATGCTTTTTTACAACCCTTCGTTGACTGGACTATTCATGACCTTTTTTTCGGCCTCCTTTTTCTTCAACAATGGGCACCACCGTATACAGAAATAGTTATCCAGAAGGGGCAAATTAACTGGTAATTTGTTAATTTTAAGAAATGTTGAAAAAGTTCACAGATTTTTATAGTTAATCTTATAAAAGTTCACTTCATTTTTGGTGATGACAATTTGTGTTAGCATTTTTATTTTTTTGTCAAATCAAAAAGGCATCCTTTATTTTACAATGGAAGACGTTGTGCAAATTCAGAAATAAATATTATAATAATTCAGCAGCGGATTCAAGACTACCACTTTTGGCTGATTTTACACCGGAAAGAGGTGTCAGGCAATGAGTCATATGAGCGCATTGTTAGATCACGCTCAGTAAAATGTAAACATCGCCCTTCCATTCTTCACTTTCCCCCTATTTTGATGAAAGTAACTCCGCCCGGCGCATGCGCAAAAGCGCGGAGGGTTTCCGAATCCGTTGCTAAACTATAAACAGAAATCATCCTATACTTAGAAAATACGTGGGTCTACGTTATTCATGCATGTACAAAGGTGCTTACTTTTTTTGGCTATGGTGCTTAAAAAGTGCTTAATTTTTGCAGCAATTTCTCCTACGCACCCTGTCCAATATTTTTGCTGTTTGGTTTTGAATCTTATTTAATGAGTGAAACATATGTTCCTACTCAGCAACGTTTAATACAGAGTACTTAGCTGAGAACAGGATTTATACTAAGTGAACCATTTCGAAATAAATCCACAAATGTTTTATAGTAAATGATTATCATTCAAGTTCAGACTTGCACCTAATCAAGTAACTTCCATCATTAAGTGTGCTTTTGAGTCTAATAGCATGGCTCAAAAATGATGCAAAGCAATAAATAGAATGATTCATTGATTTGCTCCGGTTATAATCAGCGGTTTACAGATTTTGTTCCAAAAATCGCGTATTCTCTTATGTCTGCAAGTACTGTCATGCGAGTCCCCTTACACAAAATACCCCTCCCCACCCTCATGATACAATCCCTTGCACTACGCCTCAGTAATCTTATCAGTTCCTCTCTCCTTCATTTTCACCCTGTCCACTCCGTGCCCCAGACAGAGATAATAAATTTAGAAATATCGTCAGTTGCGTAACTAGGGTGGGGCAAGTGTCCTGGGTATCTCAAACCAAAATGCCAAATAGTTTTATATTACAAAGATCTGATGACCAAACCCAGTGGCGGACTGGCCAGGTTGCCACCTTGCCTGACGGCAAGTGGGCCCTCTTACACATAAGTCGATGTGGGCCCCCAAGATACGTGTGTGAGAAAAAGTGAAAAACTTTTTTCTGACAAAAGTTCTGTGCTCCCTCGCACTTTATTTTTAGTGTGGATAAAAGGTTCGCAAATAAGGTATAGTTCCACACATACAGTATGCAATATTCATGGGTGGCGCCAGAGGGGCAAACGGGGGTGCGGGCCCCGTCGGAGAACTTGTGCCCCCCCCCCATCGGGGAAAAATTTTGTATCCCGTCGGGGAAAATATTTGTACGGGGTATTCAACTGTAGTTGATAAATAATAATCTGGCGAAAATTTGAGGCCAATTTCATTACACTCGTCCCCCCGAACAGCAGGTCGGGCAAACTCTAGCGCCTTTCCTGGCTATATTCCCTCCAAAATTTTTTCAAATTCAATCATAAATTTGTATTTATATTTGGTATTTCTCACTTCCAGTAATATGTATAATACGTGTATACTGTAATTAGTAATATTTGAGGTTAGAAATACATTATGTGTGTTAACTTATAAATTTTAATTTATTATATTTGTAATAAATAAAATTATAAAATATATGGTGGCATTGTAGATGTGAGTGGGCCTCCATTGACTCCTGGCAACCACTATTTTCATATCCAATCCGCTACCGACCAAACCTCATAAGGAGAAAGCTTTCAAAGATTTGTGCCTCGGTAGGGGAAGAGGGGGTGTACTTGAACTTGACCAACCTCAAATTGTTTTAGTTAAGGGGAGATAATATATTGTTACAAACATGGAAAGTCGCTTCCCAGCAATGTGAGTCTTATGGTTGGGAAGAGAGTTTTACAAGGATAAGTATGAGATGACGGACAGTAGCCACATCTGGACCCCTGACCTTGGCGATCATCTTGGCAACTTTGGCGACGAAATATGGGATCTCAAAGGTGCTGGAATCTTCTCGATATCTCTATTAGGAGAGAAGGTACTCCACGAATGTGCTAGATCATTCCATGTGACGTCACGACCTGCCGGGGAAACTATATAAGGAGAGCGCTTGGACCTCTGTGGCTTGGACGACTGGGATCGCCTTGGAGCGCGAACGTCTTTGGAGTTCTATCCGCTGTGCGAGCTAGTAAGCTGTTAGACGCCGAGCGGTAGGTGTGTGTTGATCCATTGGGAACGACTTTAGAGCTTTGTCCACAGTGCGAGCTAGGAAGCTTGTGAGCTGAGCGCTGTTGAAAGTGCAGTTATTGTCGTTACTAGTTATTTGCTGACTGTTTGTGTTGTTAAATATCAAAGTTCTGAACTGTTATTATCTGTGAATTGTTGTCTGTTTACATTGGTAATCTGTGCAAGGACTATTGTTTCCTGTACCTGTGCTACGTGTTTTCCTACATATTTGTAAATAAATCTTCATTCTCCATTATCCTGCGTGTTGGACTGTTTACACCATACACCCACAGGAAGACTTTTGCAACAATATCGATTAACTTCACAAGGGTCTAGAAGTTTCACACGTTATGGCTGAAGCTAAAATGTTATACTGTCTGGCTATCAACTTCTTCCGAAGTTCGTGACAAACAATTAGGATCAAATTGCTATTCCTACTTTCAAAGAACAGAACAAAGCATGGAAAGAAATATTTCAACTTGTTTGGTAAATGTAAAGGGAATCCATTAAAAATTGTCAATATTTAGATTTCCTACGGATAAAAAGTGATTTATTTAATTTTTTCGTTAGTATTCGTATTTGTAGGATTTTTTTCAGTGTATTAAATTATTTGTATACATTTTATCTTAAGTTTTAAGTACGATATCAATGGAATGTATAATTTTTTTTATATTTCTTTAAAGTATCAAAATTTTCTCACAAACAACTGCCTGCATTTCTTATTTAAATCCTAATTAAGTGGTTAAAGTAATATGTGCGAAAATTTTAATAAATTTAGTAAAATTTCATTACGAAGTACGAAACTATTTTATAATTAAAAAAAAACTTTTCTGTTATGTGTCCTTATGGCGCCTTTTAGATCGAAAAGCATTCCCTTTGTGCAGTTATCGCTACTAATACTAAAAGCGATTGTGTACTTCTGTTGTCTTTTTGTCCTTTGGCGCATTTCATGGCGGGCCGTTTGTCTTAAAGTCGCCAAATTTGGTCCGGATGCATTTTGGAGGGTGAGAATATGCCCCTCGAAGCGATTTTTTTTAATCTTTAATTAGAATTTTAATTAATAGTAAGCTAAATTCCGATGTATTTTTTGCGATAACTTCTGAAAATATTATAGCACAAAAATAAATTTTCACCATCTTAAAATCCCAGAAATTATCTTTTCAATTTTATAAATTTAGTTGTGAAATTTTTTTCTAAATTTTAACAAATTTTTAAAAATGTTTTGAAATATAATTTGGTACAGTAGTTTTTACTGTTGAAATTTTAGACAAGTTGATTTCATTGTTTCATTAAATCTTTAAATCATTTGTTTTTCTTTTGTTGAAAAAGATCAATATATCTCAGATAACTTTTTAATCAAATATTTTCCTTTATTCTTAAGCTATGAAAGGATAGTAAGTCTTCCTCTCTGTTTGATTTCAAGCGTAAGGTAATTTTTTCCGTAATTAGATTTATTATGTGTATATGAAATAATTACGAGATTTCCATAATTTCTTAAGCTATAGATATTTTTAACTGAGTATTTCATTAGAAAATTTCAATTTTGCTTATTTTAAGAGTTAAAATATCTGTGGTTATTAATGTATGCTATTCATTTATGCGATTCAACTAATTAAATATAAAATTTCTAATCATTTAATAAAAACAATTATTGTAATAACCATCAGAATCATGTGTGACTTTAATGGCTAACAAATCGCTATATATATTGTATTTAAAAGCCAAGGTTTTAACCTTTTTAGATATGTTACAGCGTATGATGGGCGCAACAGTTTTCTTCCTGTGTGTGTTACTGTGAAAGTTGTTTGACATTACAAAATTAATACAATTAATTTGATGAGTGAACCAGCTAGATGCCGAAGACGGCTATATCATATTAGTACAAAAATGTGTTTATGTATTATTATTTGAGTTTAATTATAATGTTAATCTTAGCACTCCCTGGTATAAAGTGTCCGAAGAAGGGGGGGGGACACTATTTTTGCATTTGCCCTGGGCGCCATTTTATGTTGGTACTAGAATTAGGTTGATACCAGGTTTTCTGTATCAGGTACCATTTGATACTGATACGCGCTTGTACCTGATACTTTAAGTTGATACTTTTGTTTCTGATACAGCCGATAACCGATCCCTTCCTGTTGGTACAGAACTGTGTAGGCAATCGGGTATCATATAGTTACCAGGTAGTTATCATTACCTGGAATAAAATATATTTAACGCATTTTTTTACCTTTTCTTGCAATGTTTATTAAGTACATAAGATTGATGGGATTTTCTATGATTAAAAAAATATATTTTGCTTTAAGCATTTCTTTATTCAAAACAAATAAATAAGTCAATCAACAGAATTATTATTAGTAAAATAAATTGAACATAAAAATTAAATGCTGAAAATGAATAGAATTTTCAGAATATAGCGATTTGAAAAATATAATTAAACAGAAAATATTTATATTTTAAAATATAAATATACGATGAAATACTTAAAATCAAAATGAAACCGTTGCTATCAGTCTTTTAAGTTTTAGAAAAGTCTTTACTTGTTAAAAATGCTTTAAGAAATAATGTACAAAATTAAAATTAGCAACTAAAGCTAAAGGTAACGAGCAATTTTGGAAGAGATGGAGACAATAGTTTTTAAAGCCAAACGTCTATTATTATATAGAGTTTAATATGAACAAGCTAAAGCAAAAAAACGTGAAATTTCTCTTTAATTAAGAAAAGAAGGAAGTAGGCATATTAACAAAAGTATAACATTGAGAACATGCAAGGTGCAGCAGCACAAGAGTTAAAGAAAGAGATAAAATAATTTAATTATAGTTTTAAAAAACTAATTTTTTTTTACTTTGTCAGAAGATAATTTTGGTTTTTTTTGTCATTTAAGATCAATACCACTATTGAAAAAATGAGTTGTCATGGAACGGATGTCATAATCATGCAAAAATGTTTTTTGACTAGTTTTTTTTTTAATACAGAAAATTGTACCTCCTTCCTCGCCACTATTTTAATCGTTCTTCAATAAGGAACTACCTACCTACTTCGGGGATCATTCTCGATCGAGATGTTCCTACACGGGTGTATGATGCTGAAATCCTATCGTATCTCTTCCACAAAATTAATGCATTACATATCAATCCCACACATACCACTCCCAACTCGGGAATCCTGCCTTCCGATACACTTAACTATTTATTTCTCTCCCCCCCCCCATCATGGCTTCAAAACCAAGGCCATATGCACTTCATCATCACTCCTCTACCGAAAACCCGAAGCGTGGAGCAGTCGCCAACACGGAACTGTATCAATCTGATATCAACATGATACAAGTATCATATGATACAAAATGCATCATATGATACAAAATGTATTATATAATACTTCGTATCAGCCGACCGAAAAGAAACGCGACGGAAGCGATTACTTATCGTTATCATTCGAGTCCGAGAACTGATACCGAGTGCCTGATACTCTTGGTCTGTATCATTTAGGTGTACCTGATACAAAGTATCAAGTTGATACAGTATCACCCAACCCTAGTTGGTACGCCGCTGAATATAGTTTAAATCACATCGAGCCCCACTTCTCATGGATAAAAATAAAATACTCCTGGAAATAAGAAAACGGTGGGCACTCCTGCGTCTTGGCCCCGAGGATTTTGCCCCTCCCCTCTCGGCCGGCCTGTATGTGTTTAACCTTAATTAGTAATAGAAAATCAATGAGACATCGCAAATTTATTGAACTATTTAATTTATTAAAAAATCAAAAACTTTGCTTTGTTTTACTTGGAATCTCGTACTTGTAATAATTTTCTAGATATAAGTCAAGTTCTTCATTTTCAAGCACCATATCAGATCTCGTTGCCAGAAGTCGCTTCCGAGACTGCAGAGATTCTCTAAAGAATAGAATTATAATTGTGAAAAGTGCTGGTTAATCGTATCATTGATTAATTTAAACATTTATCCATCTGCATGCATGAAGATCTTTAATGAACTAAATCATTTATTCATAACTTTTTTGGAATTATACTTTGTTTGTTCTGTTTTATCGTATTCATTCATGTTGTTTTGAATTCATGTTGTCTAGTTGTGTCATTCAATGAAATACTAAAATGAAAATTGAGGAAGCGACGAGTAAAGAATAAAACCATTTTGAATTGAAGAGTTTTTCTAAAACTAAGAAAAACACTTCGGAAATCAAATTATTGTCTTGAAGAACTAATTTCCTAATTATAGGAATAACTTTTTTTACACTTAAGAAATCATTTGAAAGTAACATATGTTTTAAAAATATAACGATGAAAAGTTTTACTTTATGAATTGTTTCGTCTAATGCATAGTAGCATTGAAAGGTCTTGACATCTTAAAATTTACCGAACTCCGTAGATGTGGATGCATCCACTAAATTATTATAAAATAAGTTGCATTTAAACATTTTGATAAAATAAGGAAAAATACACCATGGAAACCTAAAATGATATTCTGAGTTTAAGAAAGATGTGAATTTTTGAGCGAGATTTTTTTCGAACTTATTGACCAAAAGAGTTAAAAATGGAATTAAATTTTTTTTTAAGTCGTATTCCGAAAACAAACGCTTCGAGTTATTTTGTGCATACAGCTAAGTTACTTTAGAGCCAAGTGTGACAATTCTGTGTTTAATTGTTTGCGTCTGGAAGCTACCAGACAAATACACAAACGCCCACACATCTTCTCTTACTATTTTACACCTGAACAGCTTTATTCTCCGCATGTAATTATTGCAGTTGATTTAATAAATATTTCCATGCTTTTTCAATTCCTACTATTAGTTCACACTCTCCCTATATATATTTATATTATATCTTGTTCAAATTTTGCAATCGATTTTAAACTAACTTCTCGATGAGCTGGAGACTTGAAATTTTAAACATAGCTCAGAACTAGATGACAATGCAATATTAATTCGCTTTCTTGTCTGTATGTTTGTCCGTTTGTCTGTCATTTCATATTTTGCATGACGCATACGCAGTACGTTTTTCATTATACCTCGAAAAGTATTAACATTACAGACTTGGTTCTTGCGTATATGGATCCCCATGGGATCATCGAAGCACCGCCCATATTTTAACCATATCTTTGCGCATGCGCAGTATGTTTTTCATTATATCTCGAAAACTATTAACATTACAGATATGGCGACCATTTTGGCGACTTGGCGGTAAAGTTGGCGACAAAGGGAATTTTCAAGATTCAATCGTTAATAAAATACTTTTTATTCATCCACTCAAGTTCAAATACATTTTTTTTAAACTTGTAGTGGATGACACTTGATGTTAATACAGATTTTCAAATATTAATTCATTAATTAAATTTAATTAATTTTAGTTTTATATGGGAGAAAAAAATATCTAAACTAAAATTTTTCTTTGTTGACCTAAGTAGGAATTGACTTTAACATTTTTTTTATATTACTTGTTTAGCAATTATTACAAGAATTAATTATTACAAGATTATTACTTTATTACAAGAAAAATAATATATTTTTTTATCTTATTGTAGGAAGCAAATAATAACATAAATTTATCATTGAAAATTTCTGTTCGTTTCAAGATACTAAATTTAGAGCGACGGAACTTTGGAATTTTATCTTCCTTCTCCTAAAAAGTAGAGTCGACTAAATTAGTCTAGAAACCTAATATCTATTCTAGACGCAAGTGAAGTAAATAACTGAAGAGGAAAATGAACAAATACCTCAACTGTTGTTGGAACAATTGCCGTGTTTTATCAAAAGAAAAAAAAAAAGACAAATGTTCTTTATGGGCGGAATTCATTGCATTTGCATCAAATATAGATTTAGTTTTAATTTATGGTATGATTCAAATGAAGCATTTCTCCATTCAGCAACTCTTGCCGTTAAATGTCGTCACATTTAAAAACGAACTACTTTCAAACCAAGAGAACCATTTATGAAAGAAAACCGGCATCAGTGTATCTGATAATGCACCAATAAAAATATGTTTTATGCATCAGATTACCATTCCATCATTACGGGCATGTAATAAATACTTTCCATTTTTCACTAAGCTTGGGCTTTTATTCGTATTTTTATTCTTTTCTTGGACTTTCATCATCCAGTTCATTAAATTTTATTTAAAAAACATTTAATAACAAAAAAATATCACCCATACAGGTTTATTCTGAATGTTGTTTAGAAAACATTTTACTTTATCTTTTTGTTTTCGCCATTTCAACTGCTTCACCATAGCAAGAATAAAAAAAATTAAAACGAACAGAATTATTTATAGTTTCGTCTCGCGATTCCTGTAACGTTTTTAATCTGTTGACCCTTCTGCTCAGCATATTGTAACATAATTACCTTTGATGATGTCGCACGATGCAATGCCATTTGCAGCGAAAATGGCATTGCATCGTAGACCTAGAAAATTGTTGAAAAAGGGAATGAAATATAGTAAAACCCGGACTAACCGAAACCCGGAAGATAGGGAGAAAAAGAAATGTCGTACTGGGAAAGTTTCAGTTCTAATGCTATTTTTATTCACACATTTTATGATTTTTTAGAAATAATGTCACTAATTCAAACATAAACATGCTGCATATTAGTATTTTTCAGTGCAACTGT
>BGPR01007989.1:34145-67053 GCA_013235015.1 Araneus ventricosus | reverse complement strand
AATAGTTATTCTTTTCTTACCTAACTAATTTTTCCTTTTTAATTAAAATTGCAGCCGTAATTTACAATGAAACGTCAAGCAGAAGTGTCCTCCCCAATAGGACAACTTTTTTATCAGATACCTCCTGAAAACGGACAAAACTTTTGGTTCCGTGACTGTCCGCTTTTCGGATGTACCACTGTATAATTTTATACAATTCGTATTCATTATTGAAAACTTCACCTGAATACGTGCAGTGTGCTGTTCAAAATCAAACAACTAACAATCTGTTGTACAATGCAACTACTTTAATTGTGAGGAAATGCTTCGTTAGAATTTTTCCCTGTACTGTTTTATCGAAAACAGCTGTATTTCTAAATGCTTTATATGCCCTTAGTTACCGATTGCACGCCTGCGTCACCTAATTTGTGAGTTGCTTCATAATGATTATTCCAAATATGCAGTTCCTTCATTATTCATTTCGTACATTTTTCTGTCTTCCAACCGATTCGTCTCTAAATCCAGTGGGGTTGATTCATATGGAGTGCTGTGATGTGACATTCTTTTTCCTCCTGCTACGTTCGCGCTGAAACCCAAACTAGGCGTAGCATCGTTGACAGAATTGCACAACAGAATGAATCGATTCCATTAAAACGATCTCTTAGAAGCTATAAATTTCCAAACTCAAACACTAAAAAGTTAATTTTATATGCAATGCCTGGCCAAAATAAAAGTCGGCATGTGAAAAGATATGGAAATACATAAGAGCCTCTGATTGGCTCGGTAGTACAGCGATGTAAAAGGTGGAGTTGCCAATGTATCCTTCAAATAATGCTGAATCACTATGCAATTGATAATTTCTGTAATAAGTATGTGTGAAGTTGTTCAAAGGAACGTTGTTCACGGAAAAGATGTTTCCGATTTTAAAAAGGGTCGAATTGGCCTGCTCAATCAATTGAAGGGTTATTGGCCTGTATCAGTCAAAGAGAACGACTAAAGAGATCGCGTAAATTACTAGAATTGGTTTGAGAAGTGTCTTGCGTATTACTAAAATCCGGAAGGATAGTGGTAAACCTTCAACATCTCGGAATAAATGTGGCGGAAAAAAACTCTTTTAAGTTCTCGGGACTGAAGATCTCTGAAGCGACTGGTGACGAAAAATTGAAAAAAAAAAATCAACTCTTGAACTCACGGCAATGTTCAACACGGCACACAGGGGCATGTCAAAACACACAATGCCACTGTAAGCAGTGGGGAAATGTCATGTGATCTGATGAGTCAAGATTCGCCTATTCCAGAACGGTGGGCGCACCATGGTTAGAAGAGAACCTTACGAAGCGATGGACCCTTCATGCATAGTGCCTACTGTGCAGGCCAACGGAGACAGTATTATGATCTGGGGTTGCTTCAATGGGTCTGGTCTAGGATCAGCAACATTATGCGACAATAAAATGAAGTCGCAGAATTACTTAAACGTGCTTAATGACCAGGCATCCCATAAATGGATTTTTTCTTCCCCGATGGATTTGGCATGTTCCAGTATGACAATGCCAAGATCCATCGAGCGCCAACTATACTGAATTGGTTCAAAGAACACGAGGACTCATTTTCTCACATGAAATGGCCACCACAAAGCCCAGATCTTAACCCAATTGAAAATATTTGGGATATACTGGAACAAAGGTTACGAGGTGGATCGTTTCTTTCTCTGTCAATTTAATGTCTCGGTGACAAACTGGGGCAAATCTGGACGACAATAAGCGCTGAAATTATACAGAATCATATTGAAACAATGCCACTTCGAATATGCGCTGTAATCTGAGCAGAAGGTGGTCCAACCAAGTAGTGTGAAATGACAAAGATTATAGAGTAGCATAGTCTCAGATGATATCACATGGGTGACTTTGCTGCAGACATTACTTCCCTAGCTCTAGCTTTCTTGGTTCGGACGTGATTTCATCGTATTAAGATATTGGTATGCTCCTCGTTTGTGACCTAATTTGTTAATTATACGCTCTTAGGCTTTCTCCATCCTTACTTATCTTTTCCACAATACAAGCAAAAATTTATGCAATAAGTATCAGCACCATTTATGCATTCAGCACGAAATCATGCAGAAAATGTTAGTTTAAATAAAAATGTACTCTCGGAAACGACAATTGTAGTGTTTATTCAAATATAGCGTTGCGAAAAATACGTTGCATGTAAATGAGTTTGCTCGAATGTAGGAAGCACACTGATTTGGCATTTCACGGCCCTCAAAATGCACCCTTCTTAAAGCTCACTGGCTCATTTGGGCTTCTTAACAATATTTTTGGTTAGATCAATAATTGGGTAATTTTTCATGACGCAAGGGCTGTATCTGGCGAAGCTGCTTAAATGTTCGAAATGAAACGAAAATTTTGAATAAATTATATGCAATATGGTTTGGAAGAAATATTAAAACCATGAAAACTTTGAAGAAGTATTGTTTTCTATACGCAAAATCTATGTCCTGAATAAATGTGAAAAGATTGTAATGGTTCTTCCAATATTACCCACTAGCCCTCGCATTGCTTCAAAAAGGAACATTAAACTAAACTAAACTAATATAAACCCTAAATCAGGATAAGCATTTCTAAAGCGTTTAATCTACCGAACACGGTATTTGGGATATCAACATAAATTATGGCCTATAGAGAGAATATATGACCTCTTAAACAACGGCAATCATGATTATATGTGCAGTATGTACACCAAAAATAAAATTTTGAGATCTTTACAAAAAGTACTCGGAAAAATCTTTATAAAAAGTGAATGAATTTTCTTTTGAAATGATAAAAGTACAGCTTTCATTTTTTCCCTTTATTCCGATGAGTCAATAGGACTTCCGACATTCAAGGACAGTTGTAGAGCTTCTTGAATCTTATGATGTCGCTTTTACTCATGAAGTATTTGCGGACGACGTCCTTCAGTAACATGTTGTTCCGTCCCACCATCGTCTTCAGGTTGCTCCTATCTTTCGAGAATGTGTAAGAGCCGTACAACATGATGGAGTCGTAGTCGAAAGGCGTCAGCAGTTGGTTCTGTTCGGGTTTCAGCTTGAAGAACTGGTCGGCCATACCTGCAGAAAGAAAGTTAAAAATGTCAGTGACTAATGTGAAATAATATGCAATTTTAGCATATTGAAGAAACTAGGATATTGCATTCATCTGAACCAGCGGCATCGGGCAATGTTGGTCTAAGTAAGATTATTCGAATTTCCCAATATGTGTTGAAAAATTAAAAAGGATTTAAAAGCATCACGCATATTGTTTCTCAAAGCGGTATCGGTCGCTATGAGTTAAGTGGGGTTATTTCATATGATGTCAAATTCACGTGGTAAATATGCCATCAAACTGCAAGGTGTATTACATTATGTAGCAATGTCACGTCTTTTCGGTAAGAAATGGAATGGATTCGGAAATCGGTGCTATACGCTTCGTGTTCATCAAGAGACAGCGTGCATTGACCCCATTCTAATTTATCAAATTATAACATGTAGTGTTTAAGATAACAAAAACTGCCATTCAGCCTTAATGTCTATTGTTTCACTTCTCAAACTTCAAGCAAGTCATAAAATCCTTTCTGAATGATTAATCACACTGAAATCTAACACAGATGGCTATGACGTTTCAATGCAGAATGTGGAAGACGCTATACTAAGTGTATTTAGCACTTTCATCCGTGGACGCTGAGAGACCTGATCGATCATCAATATCTTTCATCCCCCAGTAACACAACACGATCCACAATATTGTTCAATATTATACAATATTATACGATATTGTACAATATTATACAATATTGCCTGTAATGTTCAATATCGCACAATATTATACGATATTGTACAATATTATACAATATTGCCTATAATGTTCAATATCGCACAATATTATACGATATTGTACAATATTATACAATATTGCCTATAATGTTCAATGTCGCACAATATTATACAATATCTTTGTGCTACTGGGGCCTCTTGTCACAGTCCTGCGAGCGGAGGAATTTATTCTGATATATTAATGACTTGTGCTTGAATGAGATTTGATGAATATCCGTTTCGGTATTTGATCGATATCGAAATGCTGTGAACTTCTCTATCAGACTTCAAATAATTTCATGGAACATTGATTTATTTTAGCTTCGTTGGGGGAGTCGAAACTACAGCACCGACGCAGTTTTATATCTCATTGTTTTCCCATATTTTAATGAGTAGTTTAGACAATTTAACCGAATTTCTGACTGTTGCTGTCAATGAAAATTTCCGGCATGTTATCGGACTACTCATAGCGTACAGTATACTTGGTGTGTTGTCCGATAAAATTCTTACAGGTCGCCTTAACATTTTAACGCCGACGACTGCGATCACAAAAGTAGGATCTACTTAAAAGTGTCTTTTCTTGCGACACTGTCTCGCAATTTGGTGGGGAGGTGGTGGTCTAGTGAATGAACCTTGGTTTCTTTGTCGGAGGAATCGAGACCCGATTCTACGAGAGGAATTGCCGCGTAAGCAAGCGAGGTGCAGTTTAAGGGGTCTATTCTGGTAGCCTAAATCTGTCGAGGTTCAGCGATATGCCGTTAGTGTGGCGTGGACGCTTGGGAAGAAGATTCCATCTAGATGCCGCCCTCTTTTGTTGACCGTGGTTCAGAATGTCGCGAAGCGCCTCCGAATTGTCTTCAAAATGGGATGCCAATTAATCTACAATTAGATGTTTATTGGTTGACTTATTTGCTTTTCGATATTTCTGAAAAACTGACAACTTTTATTACTGTCTTTCACTGCTCACCTTCCTTGATGTTGTCCCAGAAGATGGTGAGCCAGTCGTCTCTGTCCGATCTGTTCTGCTCGTGGAAGAAGCCGACTGCGTGTCCCAGTTCGTGGATGACCGTTCCCATGTAGCCGCATCCCATGCCGAGGGAAACGGGCTGGGCGCCGCCAGTCTTTCCAACGTGAGAATAACATCTGCATTAGAAAGAGAAAGTAATTTCATTAACCCTTCAACCGGCTGGAACATAGAAAGTCGCTCTCTGATGACTATTCTAAAAACGGCTCCGTCGCAGAAAGTCGTTCTTCGATTATTACTCTTAAAACCGGCTGCGGCGTAGAAAGTTGCTCTCTGTTTATTACCCGAAAACCGGCTCCGAAACATTTGCGTTCACCATGTAGCTACAGAGAGGTCGTTTTCAAAGCATTCAGCTGAAATATTTTTGCCGTTCAAAGGGTTAAAATACCACCTACCCTAGATTTACGCCGTCCAGTACAAGAACCGGTCGCCACGAACAGCAACACGGGTGTTGTGGTCAGTTACAAAAGTACCGCCACCAGCCAATGTACCAACACGTTCCATACGAAATCTGTCCCCTCATCGGAGATGGGGTCAACACTACCACGCCACCATCATTGTACCCTGCAGGGAAGAGAGAACCCACTGACTTAACTGACGACTTCTCATCCCCATATCTGAGGTCCCGCCCTCGGAGGGACAAAATTATTTCATAAAATGTGCTTTTTGTGTGATGCAATAAATTTGTAGAATACGACTAAAAAATGAAAGGTCTCATATTCTTCTAACGTGGGGATTTTGGCAAAGTAACGTGGCTGTGAGATTCCTTTTCTAGCCTTAAAGATAAGAGATGTCGACCCTTTCAATATCCCGTAGAATTTCCATTCTTCCCTCGTTAGAGATCAATCTATCAACTCGTATAAGACAAAAGGAAAAGGCACGCAAAATAGAACGCTAGAGAGAAACTATCAAGAGAGTTATTAGAGACAGCACAGATTCGTTGTGAGAGGTGAATGAAAATGCAGTGGCCTATTATGCCAGATCGTAAGCACAATAAAAAATCTACTGCTACAATATCTGTACTACCCGTAAGGAAAAGCTAATTATAAATAAATAATAAAAATATAAGTGATAAAAATTTCAAGAAAACTACGAGATCAACTAACTTAGTATTTAAAAGTCTTAAAGAATCAGTCTAGAAAATGGAATTTTGTGTACTCTTTTTATTGGACACAAAGACTCGCGCAGTTCATAATTAGGTTGAATGAGTGGAGTTGCCACTAATAATTAGGACGGGACATAAACCTTGGTATTTACAAATTAAAATTAGAATTGCACAGAAAGATAATGATGCACTGCAGAAACGAAAACTATTAATATGCAGTGTCTAAATAGAAATAGAGCAAAGAGACACGTAATACCATCTGCATAATGATTTAAGTACAAAACAGAGATATAAAATGCTCAGTGATAAAAGAAAAAACACGAATAAAACACATGAACACCAACCTTGATTAAAATGAACAGAATGGAAATTATAAGCTTCTGCAAAAGCATCTACACTTTTATGATTAAACACTCTTTGCGAGTTTAAAGTATAGATCTGAAGATCTCTCAAACCAGTGACGTTATGTTCCAGATAATCTCTTTGAAAGCTTTTAAATAATCCAGAGGACGGGAAGATTAACAATCTTAACCTCCGTAAATAATTGCGTACCCTTCTGAATTCAAACAGTTGGAACAAAGAATATTTTAATTAACTTGATCTCTTTCTCGGATGTGATTTATAATTTCTTTATGATACAAAATTGCTTGTGTTGTTGCCATTGTGAGAGAAAGATGAAATGAAAAGGGACATCTCTTTGCCTTTCGTGACGATCAGGGAAAGATAAGATAAGCAAAGACTAAATAAACAAATAGAAGCACTCTCTAGAAAAAAAACACCACATTTTCCAAAGTAACAGAGAAAGGTCAGAGTCACATAGAGCTACTTTAGTCACAGTTGAGTAATCGATTAATTAACTGTCCTTAATTAATTATTATTAACAATTGTTGATTTAATTGAGCTGTCTTTTCCATCGATTTAATTGAGTTGGGTTGGTTTTAGTTTCATTTAACAGAGGGAGGTCATAGGTCAAAGTCACATGCAGCTACTTTAGTCACAGAAAGTCACAGTTGAGTAAGGTAAGTAAGTCTACGCCCCTGAATCCCAACGGCCGTTCCGCAGAGACAGCCTCCCGTCGAATTTTTTCCTTCTGTATCGAATTCCGTACAGTTAATAGATTCACAGAAGAAGTTATTAAATTAAATGTAGCAATAACATCATAGAATAGATATTAAGAGAGTTGCCTTACCCTTGTCCTGGGAATATCCTGATGTAATCCTTTTCGTCTGTCCTTGGTACAAATTTTATGCAGGTGTCTCTACCGTACAGCCACATGGCATTGGTCATAATGGCTTGATCTAAAAATAAAAGTCTGAATTTTTTCCGGGAAAAAAATGTCAGATTTAATTTCTAGACCCATATTTTAAGAAATTCTAGAAAAAGCTTGGACAGTAGAGATAATTTTAAATATTGTTTTTATGTTTACAATGACTATGGATATTCATACACAACTAGCAGTACTCGCACAGCGTTGTCCAGTGGCGGCTCGTGAGCTCAGAAACAAGCAGTGCTGCAAAAGTTGTATAGAATTAATTGTAGGAAATTTTGTGCTGATTATTTTGATATACTAAAAATTGATAGTTTTTGAGTAATAAGCAAAAAATTGGAGAAATGTTTTTTCATGTTTCTTGGCTATAAGTATAATTCAACAAAAACTTTTGGTGGCAAATCTCAGATTCGTAATCAGCACCCCGAAAAACATAAAGGAGCAAAAAATTACAACACCTCCAGAATTTGATTTTAAAAAAACTACCTAACGACTGGACTACTGAGAAAAAGCGAAAAAAAGCCAAATGAGAAAGTCGCACTCAACATGAGCTGGGAAAACCGCAGCTGAAGTGCGTGTAATTTCAAGTGGATAAAGGGTTGCTTTTTCTCCCGAATGAAAGCTTCGCGCGCGAATTTTGATCCTTAGGAGGGGCAAAACTCTGTGCAGCTCTGGTCTGTCTCTTAATTCTCGATTGATTTTCTGTCTTCCTTTTACTTTTTTGTCATTTTCGTTGATCGTTGAACTCTCAAAGTGGAAAAGTAAGCCAATTAGAATGAGAACGAAAAATACAAGATTTTAAAATAATTTCTGGGGGGTTGCGGCTCAAATAGACGAGCCACCACTTACGTTGTCAATGAATAGATGAACGTCAGCGAAATCAGAACCACAATATCACTAAGCGATGAAAACTAAGTCAAGAAACAAAAAGCACCCTATATCTTCCTTTCTCATTTTCTCTGTACCCTCTTTTCTCATTTTTCTCTCTCTCCTCCTGTAAGGAGGGGGAAAATTGAGCAGTAGGCAGCCCAGTAAAGGATCTTGACAGCAGATTAGAAAGACAGATCCACGGATCTGCGAAAAAACTTTGAACTAAACAGGAAAACTATTAATTAAGAATCAGGGAGAAAAAGTATTTCGATTGTTCTTGTTTTACGTTAAGTAATTATTGCCTGAAAAATTCTTAAAAATATTGAAAAAAATAGAATGCGGGATGTTGGAATTTTAGTTTTGATTCTTAAAATTTTTCAGGAGCATTGACACTTTTTAAAGAAATTTCCCATAATTCAGCAAATTGCATTAAACGTTCAGAATAAATTTCTTTAGAACGACAATTGCCTGTTCTATTCGATGGTGAGATTGTGGGGGAAAACAGAAGAAAAGACCATTAGTTGGCCCAGCGCCAAACAGGAGCATCCGAAAATCCAGCTCTGGCTAAGTTCAAAGACAGAAAGCATAGCTTTTCGTCTTCGCTCTTCATATCGCTTAAGTTGTGCGCAAACTATTTTGTGTGCTGCCCCATCCTATGCCCGTCTTACTTGTTGCTTCATTTCTGTCTTCTTTTTTCGTTTTAACTACTTTTACCATTTTTGTTGATCATCTAGCTCTCAGAATGGAAAAGTAAGCAAATAATAATAAAAATGAAAATACTAATTTTCAAAATAACTTTAGTTTTTTCAGCAAATCTGCGGCCCCAAAGGACAAGTCGCCACTGCCTTTAGGTAATGCTTAATAATACGCACACCACTGAGAGCAAATAATTTAACATTTTTGTCCGTTGCAGGCTACTTTCCTGTAATGTCTTAATTTTTCACTCTCTCAAGTTTTCCTTCCCTTCTTTATAAAGTCGATAGTTGCAACTTTCGATCAGTGAAACTGAGTGACAGTATGCGACGTTGGTAAATTTTCTTCAATCCATGATGATTGGATGATGTGCCACTGGACAAATATTTTCATTTCTCAGTTTTTCTACGTTGAAAAAAATTGCAGTTCTGTAATAGATATGTCCCTTTTAAATTTAGAAATATATATCTGCAAATCTTTCAGACAGGATCGTGAAACTTAGTTTATACACAGATGAGTGCAAGACGAACGTTTTACTCAAAGACACTTTTGCTCTAAAGGAACCTAATAAAAACCTAAATTTTTAACTTTTTACTAATAATTCCACAGGAACAAAGTGTTTCCATACATATTCTCACCTTATTCGATGTAATTTTGTGATTGGAAGCAATATTTAAGGAAATAAATGAATGCCTGTTCCACTTTTTGAGGACACCCTGGATATATATATAATGTATTCGAAATTGTAGTCGTTAAATAAAAACAGGCCGAGTTATTAACTAATTTTCATTTCATTATGGGAGAGTGACGGAATGTACGTACATCTTGGTTCAAGTTTTCAAGCCAAAAGAGGACAGAAAATCTCTGCATCTTTTCAGGTAGGGATTTAACAGATACACACGTGATCAAAGTGAAGGGAATATTAACTATTTTTAGTATATTACGTAAGTGTTTTAGGGAAAATGCATGGCGGCAATAAGTCGCTGATTTCGCGAGTTGTGTGCGTGTGGAAGCGATTAAAATATTCTTTTGGTAATAAATATGCCAAAACGAGAGATTCAATATACCTCCAGCGCGGGAAATAGAACGAAACTGGAGTTCAAGAAAAGTGATTTTGGAATACAATAAGACTTTAAAATATATAATATTAGAATTTGAAATAAAATTAAGTGAGGAGATTATTATATATATATACATATACACACACAAAATATTAGATTATTTGAACTTACTGACAGTTTTGATTAAACCTGGATCTAGAACGTAAGGTACGATTCCGCCTGGCCAAACCATCCTTTTATCCGCCACTGCATTTCGATCCTGAGAATGCAAACAATCATTTAAGTCAGCACAATAATTTCAAAAGAATGCGAATCTAAAGAATAAAGAGCCACCAAAGAATTAAGTTGTGCAACTTGATGAATAATGGAATGTGCGAGAATCTCCTCCTTAAACAAAACTCACCTCCGCATCCTCCACTCCCAAGATGTCTCCTCCGAATAAATCGGGATTTTCCAGCGGAAGGTCACCCAGGTAAGCTAAATATGCAACAGATTTAATGAAAACAGTTTTTAAAAACACAGTTTTTTTAATGTACGAAAAAGCAGATTATATTTGAATTATTTTCGACCTATTAGTTTTTAATTTATGATTCATTATTATAAAACTTATGGGATTTTTTAAAAAATCTTAAAATAGCATATTTTCATTGAGAGCCATCAATTGTAGAAAGTTTCGAAACTGCAGCACATTAGGAAGGGAGTGAAAAGTCGATTTCATATTTCCATTTTCACAAACATGAAACACGTCAAGTTAAATGAAAGGGGTCAAAACGAATTAGTAAATTAGTTTTGAGCAATAAATGTACGGCAAAAATATTATTTAACAATTCATAGTCAATTGATTCTATTTGATTATGGCGATAAACGACACGGGTAAAATATTTCGAGGTTGAAATAATTGAATAAACGTATTGAAAGAAATGAAAAAAATATAGATAGATAACAATCTCATAAGCAGAAAATAATAGTTTAATTTTTAAGTGGAAAAAATTTAATTTGACTCCATTTTAAAAGAGTTCTTCATAAATAATACTCTCCAGTAAAATAAACCGGTGTTTTTCTTTGTTTTCATACCTCGTGAAAAATAAAACTATTTATTTCATGACTATAATTAGAATTTGTTTCTAGTGTTTATTTGAAATATAATTAAAGAGATCACTACAAGTTAGAAAATTCTGTACGCAAGGATAAATGAAATCAACACTGTGAATTCATTTTTAGACTTTTTATGGAAGTGATCATAAACCATTTTGTCCATTCTTATTGAAGCAAACAATTAAAGAAACGTAACCGATCCCGCCGGTAAACATAAAACGCAACTTAAACCTACAGGATAACTAACTAAGTATGGACAAAGCATTACTATAACATAATGGCTGAATCACGCCAGTCTGAATAACGACGAGGGTAATATTATCCTACTTTTGGACAAAGCATTACTATAACATATTGGCTGAATCACGCCAGTCTGAATAACGACGAGGGTAATATTATCCTACTTTTGGACAAAGCATTACTACATTTAATGGCTGAATCACGCCATTGAATAATAACAGAGTAATATTATCCACTTTGTAAAGCATTACATACATATTGGCTGAATCACGCCAGTCTGAATAACGACGAGGGTAATATTATCCTACTTTTGGACAAAGCATTACTATAACATAATGGCTGAATCACGCCAGTCTGAATAACGACGAGGGTAATATTATCCTACTTTGGACAAAGCATTACAAATAATGGCTGGAATCAGCCAGTCTGAATAACGACGGGGTAATATTATCCTACTTTGACAACAAACATTTGAATCATCACGAACTATGAAAGCGGCAGAGGTAATATTATCCTATTTTGAAAATTACTATAACATATTGGCTGAATCACGCCAGTCTGAATGACGACGAGGGTAATATTATCCAACGTTTAGTAACGCCATTGTCAGTAAAATGTAATTTTACCCTGCCGGCCGGCCTAAATGAAGATTAATTTTACTTTACCGGCTGAATGACACCAATTCAGTTGCCCTACCAATGAAAATGCCAGTCTGAGTAAAATAAGATTTTACTCTACCAGCTCACAATAAATTAATTGAATTCATTCCATCGACAAAATTCTAATATACGAATTCTTACCTTCTTCAGAAGCATAGCTGAAGCATACGCAGAGTATGAAAACCCCGAATTCAAATATTCCCATTATGCTTGCGTACGTACGGCTGGCGGATCTTGGAGAGAAACCCTTTCGTGTAAGTTAGTGATACATTTATAGAAATCGATGATTTCCGTATGAGAAGCGTCCTCGCACTATCGCCTGTAAAACAGGTGCTTCGTTCGCAGAGAAAGATGATAATAAAATCTTTAACCATCTTTTATTTATTTTATCTTTGATGCTTGTTTTATTATTAGTATACAGAGGGTGCTCCGATAGGTCGTTTGCGAACCTGAAGGTTAGGTCAGGCATGGAGGAACAAGTCTTTTCACTTTCTCGTGCACAGAAGTATGATAGAAAAAAAGAAAGTATTGTAATGAAAAATCATTGTCGAGATTTGACGAATTTCCATCTTTTGAACCTCCTGAGTCAGAAAAAACACAATTTTAATTATGTCTCTGTAAACACGATAACTCAAAGAAACCATTAAGGTAGAGTGTAGTTATCTATGCCCCGTTTTGGAACAACACGGGCATACTTTGGAGGACCTTGCAATTTTGAACCGCGGTCAGATGACGAAGACGACACCTGAGATGGCACCCCCTCTCCAAACTTCTTCACCACACCATTGAGAGGACTTTTAGCCCCCTACGTATGATTCAACGTGCAGCAGGCCCAACACACGACGGATCTTCAGTGGAATCGGGTTGCGAACCTGGAACCCTCCGGCCCTCACCACTAGGCCACCGCGGCCTCAAGTCACAGGTAGAGAGATGATATTTGGTATGTGATCTTTACACATAATGTGTAGGTTTCTATCAAATTCTGGACAAAATCCGTCGACGGGAGGTCTGTCTGTCTGCGTTCCTGTGAACACGATATCTCAAAAACTTGAATCGCTAGATGGATAAAATTTGTTACACAGTTTTATCATCGGGAATGTAGGTACGTATAACATTTCGGGACAAATCCATCGAAGGGTTGCCTGCTGTCTGTCAGTCTGTATAATCGCATATTTGTGAACACAATAACTCCTTAACACAATGACTTAGATAAATGAAATTTGATATTTCTTCTAATCTTAACTGTAGAATAGTGTCCAATTTTTTCAATCGGTAAAAAAAACGCGTTCAAATTTGGTTTTTCTTATCTTCCACAGCCCGTAATCGCGTCGGCTTCTTGATTTCATTTCCACCTGGCTACGTAAAACTCGTGGTATGCCTTTCGCTTATTTTTCTCCACCTGCGTTAGGATACTTTGTTCCTTTTTATTGCCTTTTAGCCTATTTTTTATCTACATGTGTTAGGGAGTGTACCAGAAAGTTTAGGGGACCACTCCCACTGGCTGAAATAGAACTTGAAGCAGGAAACGTAAGGGAGGCTCTCTGTAATTGAATTAAGTAAAAGAAGAGGGTGGAACAGATAAAATGTAAAATACAGATTTGATGGAACACAAACTGACAACAGCACAGCAGTCCATTGCATGAACAACAACATGCGGGATTGTAGACCTTAGAACATTTACTTCAAGTGCTCCAAACTTTTGTTGTTAATACGGAACTTGCCATCGTCGCCTCAGTCACGTTTCAGACGCTCGCACTGTTGTCATTCATGCAACTGGGTTGTTGCGCTTTTGTGAATTTGTGTTCCATCAGATCTGTGTTGAACATCTTATCTGGCGCATTCTTTTCTTTTACCTAATTCACTGACAAAAAACACCTTGTAGCGACTCCGTTTGCATTTCCGACCCCAACTTCTATTAGAAAAATAACTTGTTTCCGTACACCTGCACCAACATATTAAGTTTGTAAACGATATTTCGGAACACCCTGTACTTGTGAAAATTCGGGTACGAGCTCTCCTCGACTTCCGAGTTTGCTTCTTCATGAGCATGTCCCTCATAATGTGTGGTCAAAAACGATTTTATCTATGTGCTATGCTACCGAATGTTTATGTTTCGCATCATTAAAAAATACTTGAAAATTACTCAAAGCAACCTTTTACCCTTACCTTTCTTTTCTCTTGTTTAAATTTATGTCTACGGTTTTCTTAATTTCATAATTTTCAACTTTTCATGAGATAAATCTGGAAAACTATTATCTGAAGAAAACAATTTTTACGTTATCTTAAATTTTTGTTTAAAAAAACTCCTCAATCATGCGAGTCTAATAATTGTGCAATTTATTCTTCAATTGTCACAAGTTTTTTAAAAGAAAGCTTAAATGAAAACCACTATAGCGAATAAATACGTTTTGAAATTTTAACCGGGCGGAGTAACAACGCTCATGCAGATTAAAGCAATAAAGCAAATGCGTATTTTATTTTCCTTGGGCATGGCAGGTAAAAAAATGTAATGTATTCGCAATTCCAATGTCGAAAATTCTTTGAAAGTATAACCTGTAACAAAAGTGAGACTGTCTTAGATGAACGAGTTTCAGCAATTATTTCAAGTAAATGTGCTTTCTCGGGACGAGGAGTCTCGCGCTGAAAATGAAATTGAGTTGGAAACGTCGTCTCTATTTTGTTTCCTGGGAGCAGAGTTCTGAAATAGTTTTGGTCTGACTGAATACACGGATTGTGTAAATACAAAGTAAATAGTCCGAATTAAAATATTTTTATAATACTATGTTCTTCGGTCTGATGTTACGGGCCCTACTTTTTAAAAGTTTCATAGCATAGTAAAAAATCGAGTACGCGCTTAAGAATAGTTTGTCTTCTCATAGCTAGATTTGTTTCAAAATCTGATACATATCTATAATTTTGGTGTCAGAACCACGTGCCAATTTTCAACTAATTAGCTCGTGGTGTTATTTTAAAAATGGTGCTCATATACACACGACCACACAAAATCACGTACACACACGCACGCAGATAGACGTCATTCAAAAAATGGGGTTTTTGTCGACTTTTGAGAAGTCTAAGATGCCGAAATTCATCACAATTTGGGCGTCGAATTTTCGGACGATCACAAAGCTATCTGTAACTTCATATATAAGAAAGTCTAAAGCTTTAATGGTAGGAAAATTTTTATTAAATGAGAATAGTGGTAATTTTTTTTCTCAGTTTATTTTAACAAAAATAATAAGATTCTCATTCCACGTGAGATAATTGGAACTGCAGGCATTCAAGGACAGTTGTAGAGCTTCTTGAATCTTATGATGTCGCTTTTACTCATGAAGTATTTGCGGACGACGTCCTTCAGGTACATGTTGTTCCGACCCACCATCGTCTTCAGGTTACTCCTATCTTTCGAGAATGTGTAAGAGCCGTACAACATGATGGAGTCGTAGTCGAAAGGCGTCAGCAGTTGGTTCTGCTCGGGCTTCAGCTTGAAGAACTGGTCGGCCATACCTGCGAGTAGAAATTTAAAAAAAAAAATGAATAAATTCAAACTGGTTGAAGCAATTTCCAACTTATCATGAGCCAATATACATTTTGATGGGCACTTCATTTTTGTGTGAAATTGCTTATCAAGTTGTGCACATCCTCCTGATAATTAAAAAAAACAACCTACGTAAATTGAAATCCATGGTTGAGTAATGACCATCAAATTCAATTTCGTCTCTTCAAAACAATCAGTATCAAAACTAATTTAAAATAATTCTTTTCCTCAATTCTGTATTTCCTGTTTGAGAAGTGTGTCTTAAAACATTTGGGTGAGTGAAATTTCTTTAAACAACAACTTTCGCTTTGCTCTTTTCTGATGAACTGTTTTCGGCTAATTCTACTTCCTTTAATATTAATACCCGTACATTCAAATGCTATATAGAAAACAAATCTGAATAAAAGCGGATCCCCACTTTTTCACAATATCAGCTTGTCAGATATCCCGATGCACCGCTAGTCTGAAGACGAGACAATTCTTTTTTTGTTGGGAACGTTTTTCTGTAGAAGTACACCCACCATTTGCCGGAAAGAACATCATTTTGGCACGTGATAATGTTACGCGAACGATGTTCGGACAACTGAAACATCGGTGGTATGTCAATTGCTGAAAACGCTAACGAATTATAAAGCAGGTTACATTCGGTAGAATTTTCTCAAGAATGGGGTGATTCGAGGGTAGAGATATCAGTTCCTCGAAAGAAGTGAAATCCGGCTTAATGGCACAGAATCTGTGAAAACCACTCTCAATGAAAAACACTACACGTACAGCATCTCCACCGGCAGTAAGGAAAAAATTAAATTGTTTCTTTCTGTCGCCATCTTATTATTTAGAAATTTGTGCTCTAACTTATCTTTTAGCAGTAGTTTTGAAAAATCAGCTGAATACAGGGGGATTCAAAACTCAACACAAAAACTGTTGGGGAAGGCAGCTTTATTAACACAAAATTAGAACTTCAAAAATTAAGTTAAGAATTATAAAAAGTAAGCATTAATAAAACCTTAATATAATACACAAAAAAGCAAATTAGAGCGAAAAATACAATTAGAATGAAAGCAAAATGGAAGAAAAATGGAAAAGAGCCAAAATGGCGATTCTTCTTCAGAGGCCACACGCCAATTTAGCTCTAAAGCAGGACAAAAATTTTCTGAATAAAGGAATGACCGTTAGTCAAAATTATTCCTTTATGTGGCCTGAATTTGTGTCCAACCTCTAAAAATAGGAAAAAAGGAAAAAAAAGAAAAAAACATAGCAGATACTGTATTCTATCAGAAGCAGCTGCATTTGCGCCTTTCTGTATAATGCAAAAGAATTTTTAATTAATTTTTAATTCAAGTTCTATTAATATTTAATCTGATTTTCGTTAATTTTTATCAATTATAACTGTTTATTAACACAATATGTTCTGAAATATTCATACCATATCTTTACGATGTTTTACGGCATTCAGAATATCGTAGCAATATCGTAAAATATCTTGTGCTAGATAGGGAGGAAGCACAAAAACAAGCCAAAATCACACAGAAAATGATGACCAAAACGCCAACTGTATGAGCTAGAGGGCGCTGTTCTTCGATTTCAGCGCAAGTAATTTGATGTCCCGACTGCGTAAAGAGAGCATGGAACAGTTTACGAATGTTGAGATGCACCATTAGAAGGTATGGAATAGTTGACGGCAACGAAAAGGCTGCGCATGATTATGTACAGAGCAGTACCCAAACAGACGTGTACTATACCCACAATTTATTTACAAATTTTCACCGGACTTGTGAGAATACGGAACATTCAGCGGCGTGAATATTGAGTACGTTCGCCTGCACATGTGAACGTGCTGTCCAAGTGAAAAGTATAGGAAAGCAGCCACTGTTTTCACCCATTATTGGCTTTTAATTTCTGTATCTTTATGTGTCCTCTAGCCCAGGGGTTCCCAACCTGTTTTCGCTCGCGTACCCCTTGATAGTCTGTTTATTTTAGCGTACCCCCACTGTCATATTCCCCCTCCATCTATCTGTTTATGCAACGAAATTTTTTATTAATAAAGTTAAGGGCATAGAAAAGCTTAACAGTCAAATTATTCTAATGAATAACATTTGAAGGACTCGCATTAATTCCATTTTTGCAATAGTATTCGTTCAACGCCAAAGCAAATGAAAACAGTTGAAGATTCGTGCATACTCGGGGCTGGTGAAAACCAAATATCAATCATTTTCCAGGTTTTCTTTTGCCTGGTTTTTCAATTCCTACTATTAGTTCACACTCTCCCTATATATATTTATATATCTTGTTCAAATTTTCAATCGTTAATAAAATACTTTTTATTCATCCACTCAAGTTCAAATACATTTTTTTAAACTTGTAGTGGATGACACTAGATGTTAGTACAGTTTTTCCAAATATTAATCATTAATTTAGTTTAATTAATTAATTTTAGTTTTATATGGGAGAAAAAAATTTCTAAAATAAAATTTTTCTTTGTTGAGCTAAGTAGGAATTGACTTTAAATTTTTTTTATACATTACTTGTTTCTTCTTTGAGCGTAAGCTTTAGGACTGGTATAACTTTCACTTGTATTTTCAGAACGAACTTGGGGAAACAAATTCTGTACCTTTTGGAATCCCTTATGTTTTTTTTAGGCCGCCATTACCGACTTTGAGTTCACGTACCCCCTACTGGTCCTTCGCGTACCCTCAGAGGTACCCGTACCACAGGTTGAGAACCTCTGCTCTAGCTCATCCGTGTAGCTATTATAAACATGCATTCCTGTGTGATTCTGGCTAGCTTGTGCGCTTTCCACCACCCCTAACAATTTGTACGGCGAGTTTTGAATCATTCTGTCTCAATCAGATTTCAGGCTCACCTTCCTTGATGTTGTCCCAGAAGATGGTGAGCCAGTCGTCTCTGTCCGATCTGTTCTGCTCGTGGAAGAAGCCGACTGCGTGTCCCAGTTCGTGGATGACCGTTCCCATGTAGCCGCATCCCATGCCCAGGGAAACGGGCTGGGCGCCGCCAGTCTTTCCAACGTGAGAATAACAGCTGAAAAATTTTAAAAAATGCTTTTTTCCTTTCTTGAGCACAATTTTATTCATATATGTAGTAAATCAGGCAAGCTTCAAAACATTAGTTTAGCACATCAACCAATCCTTCACTCATTGAAAGAATATTTTTTTTAAAATGGCGTTCATACCTTTTTCTTCGGATATTTTTTTCAGAAGTTATTACAAAAAAAATTTTAAATTATGAACTTGAAAAACGACAATGGAAAAGGTAGCTTTGTAGCAGTTACAATCAACTGCCTTCTCCTTTCTATGGTAGGTGGCGCTACTGGAGCCATCTTTTCCCATGATGCCTCTCTGTCATTCTAGTCTTTGTGCTTGTATCGTGATGTTGTACTCTGTCTTGTCTTGTGTCTTGTAACTTTAATGTTCTGTGCTGTGGAACTTAGCCTAATAAAAAATTGTTCCTAAAATTGAATGGATTCTTCAACAGCACTACACACAAACTTGAGTCTCGTCCCTCTATAGCTTTGCATAAATTTGTAGTTTTAGACTAAGCGGCTAGACTCTGCAACTGTTTCCCACCACCAATTCTCGATTCCAAATCAGATGGGTCCACCACTATGGAACGACTATATTATATCCACCATCTACTCAATATTCCAAAACACAATCTCAAAATAATACAGATTTAAAGATGCCCTAAACTTATATGTTATTTCAATAACAAATCATCATTGAATTCGTTAAACTAAAACATTTAAAGCAAAACCATTACATATTTTAAAAAGATATTTAAAAGCATGTTTTCAAAGCGATAAAAGATTTACCATTCTGTAGTTTTCATAAAATATTTTTGAGAGAAAACTAGATAATCCGCACAGTATTTGAATTTTGCAGTATGAAAGATCGTTGATCCTTGTTGTGCAGCATTTGCTATTTTCTAATGCAAATTAGCTAATCAAACCATTCCTACATTTCCTACATTTTTTAAACCAAAAATTATTTAAGATACTAAATTTTGCCCCATATATCTCTCTAATTTGCATTATTTGGGAAAATAAAACATTTTCAACAGTTTAAAGTGGTTGAAAATAAATGAAAGTTTAGTTTTGCATCGTAAACATCTTCGAGGTGTCTAGACAGATATTTGTGTTATATCTGCATTAAACAGATTGCAACTGCCTATCCAAACTCCTTCAATTTCTTAAATGGAAGGCGACCTTTAATGTTGCATGTATTGATTTCTAGTCTAGATTTGTTTTCCTCTGTGTTCAGACTAGACAGGTATCTGCCTCGTTCTCTGTTCATGAGACAGGGAGAATGTAGTGGTTAACAAAAAAATTAATAATAAAATAAAAAAGACAAAAAGATACTTCTGAATCTGTATATGATATTGCACATGATTATGAAATAGTAACTAATAATTTTAAGAATTGCATCATATTATTTAAAGTATATTCTCATACTAAAATAAGTTACTATAATGATTATTAAAAATTAAATTTATAGTTTAATTTATTAATGATGCTTTTGTATAGTATATATAACATATTTTAGCTATAATATTTTCACTATAAATGCGGAACTGTAATTGTATATAGCTCTTGGCTTTATAATTGCTATGACTTTGAATTAGTAAGCATTTAGTTATTTTCTCGTTCTTTTCTTGAAATATTTTGGAGATTTACTCCTATACTTTTTGCTTTTCTCCAGCAATTGGCCTTCGCAGAAGGTTGGCGCCTCTGAAATTCGAATTTAATGCCACAAAATCGATTCCTAAGATCGATTGGCATTTGATTGTTGGAATTCCAAATCTGGGTTGTCTTTTCCATAGTAATAGTTTATAATCTAATTATCTTTCTGTATTTCATTGTATGATTATTAATTAGGTAATATTATTTTATATTTAATTTTAATTATTGGTTTAATAGGTGTATATATGAAAATGTTAATATATATATATATGTTATAATCGGTGTGGTAAATCGGTTATTATGTATGAAAATCAGATTTTTTATGCGGTTATTCTGTATAATAACCGATTAACCACATTGATTGTAACATCTATATTGAACACTTCGTCGGCCCCTGTTCGCAAGCAGTTTCCTTGTCAGATCCCAGGAGACAGATTCTTTGTCCAGAAATATCATTTAACTTTAATCTTTAAATTACGATGGAATAAAATCTCAAAATTTCCTTTTAAAACGGGAATTTCTGCGAAAAAACAGGAAAAAGTTTTTTTCCCCTTTTCTAGTCCCTTATAATAAGAGTCTCTTTTGACCCATGTTGTTAAGTATTCTTGATTTCTCTTATTAATAATAAGTCCAAGCCATCGCACAAGCGGATAGACGCTAATGAAATGACTTAGAAATTCCACTGTCTACTATATATTTTTGCACCACCGCGGCTCATTTCGAATTGCCCTTTTTTATACATTAGCCATTAAAAATGTGAGCAAAATAAATTTAATTCGATAATATGGGGAGAGAATAGCTCTCATCAAGTACTTTGATGTAATGTTGCAATTGGGTAAAAGAACTGAATTCAAAAATTTTGAAGCTTTTAAAAGTAGAGGATAATTGGGAATATTTTTTTTTCCGAATACCACATACAGTTTTTAAAAATGATTTAATTTTAGCTAGGCTCGTTTACATTTTCCTTTTGATTACGTACTTTTTTCTGTGTTTATCGGCGCCATTTTCAAAGCGAGTGTGCAAGTTGTCGCATCTACTGGTGGTAGAATGTAAGTTTTTTGTCTTTCTTACTTCTACTAATTGGCACTAAGGACATTTTTATTTGAGTATATCTTGATTTCTTCTTCTTCTTTCGATTTTCGGAATGCTTTGGATCACATGAGATTCTAGTAAAATTCTTGGTGAATTTACTTGACTTTTGTCGGAATCTTATACAGAAAAGTATTCCAGTCGGTTTTTTTAATCCTCTCAGATGAGTGACGCCTTGATAAAGTTCATCTGGTGGATTCCTTAAGCTTTTTCATTGTTCAATCTGAATTTCGAAATAATTTTCATTTTGTTAGGTGTTTTTTGTATCTAATTTTAGAGGTGTTAAAATTCAAACTTTTAAGATTGATCAAGAAGAAACCTCGGCAAACGGGGACGATTAAGCAAAGCTTTTTGAAATTTGTTTAGTTTTCTCTACAATACTTTAACTCATAGCATCACATCTAGGCAACGCCGGCGTTCATGTATTTGTTCACGTTTTGCTATGTCCGTTCGCTACTTCCGTTTTCACCACCAGGACGCACTTGTGAGAGATTTCTTTCGCTGGAACTTTCTATTTGCATTTCTGCAGCAAGCAGGTTCTATTCATTTTTACTCGCTAACTAACCTCATTTTATTCCCATTCCTACGAAAAGTAGGTGATTCTGCAAAGCTGTAAATACTATTTTGTGTTGTCTGTAAAATATAGTCTTTAATACAAACATAGTTTCTTTCTGGGACAAATAATAGATATACTAAACAAAGATTAAAATTTAAAAAGAAAGAAAAGTAAAGATAAGAAACAGCAGATTTAAGCATAAACGATGACAATACATCTTTAAGCGCACTAACGCAACAGCTTCAAGTGATTGCATCAACAGAAGTTTAAAACGATAATATTTAAAACACATGAAAATTAATTTAGAAAGTAAAAAATGTTCAAAAAGGAAGAAATGAATGAGAAATCGAATGGCGAACTTTATCGAAGACCACTCGCCATAAAGATTCCAAATTAGACAAGATTTTCTGTCAAGGGTATCCAATAACTGAATTTATCATGCACTTGAACCGCGATTACACAACATATCAACGCAACGAGAAACAAGCTGCAGTTCCCATAGTTGCTAATTTATCAGAAAAAAAATTCACGGAGATTTTTTTAAGTTTTGAATTGTCGCTGGACAAAGTCTGATATAAAAATCAAAACTACTTTTCTCATCCTCAAATCCTTACATGAAAAGACCTACTGTCCCTTTCGAACATCCATAGCTTGCATCTTTGTAGGCTTGTTCTTCATTTCTCAGTAACAAATTAAGCGATCACAATTGCCATTACACAATTTGATGCTTGTGTGAAACCATTAACAAGTTAATTAGAATTTTCGATAGTCAAATTTCGCGACAGAAATGAAATTTTATAGAAAAAGATTAATATATGTATATGTTACCGGCATTGTATGGAACGCCGGCATTCCATATCTATAGAATACCTAGGCATTTTATAGAATGCTTGGCGTTTTCAGGCAAAGTATGAAATCTGAGAATTATTATATGCTTTCCCTAGACATTTTATATAATACCTAGGCATTCTATAGAAAGACAAATGCTATTCAGGCAGAGTATGAAAAATGTTCACGATAAGCTATTATTTAAAAGACATGCGTTCCTTAAAAATACAAATGTCATTTTGAAAAAATAATGGGAGAGTGCCATTAAAAAACTTTTATTCAAAATACGTGAAGAAAAGTGAAAGTTGCACAAAACAACATTTATGCCTTTCTTATTAAAGAAAACAAAATGAAATATGAACAAGAATTATTCTTGCATCAAGGAAATAAATGGTTTTATTTTGAATTGCACTTAATTTTATTTCTTATAAAATCGAATCGGCGATGTATTTCAAACATTGCAGGCCAGTTTTCGGCATTCTATAAAATGCCTAGGTATTCTATAGAATACCGGATTTCATACATTCCGGTAACATATATATAAATGAATTAACATTTCAAAATATAACAGATTTTTATTAACAACGAAGTACCTCAAAAATAAGATTGTCCTTAATTTCTTTTATAAATCGGAAAATATTTTGCTTGTCTGTATAAGAGTTTTTGTTCTTGTAAGCTTGCTTTCATTGATTTTTAGCTCAGCAGAAACAAGTAGCTGAAGCAATAGTTTTCTCGAAACTATTTTCGAAGTTGCTTAAACAAATCCAAATACGAACAACACTACAGCAACGATAAAAATAAAAAGTTGTCCTACCCTTGTCCTGGGAATATCCTGATATAATCCTTTTCTGTTGTCCTCGGAACGAATTTTATGCAGGTATCCCTTCCGTACAGCCACATGGCGTTAGTTGTGATGGCTGCAGCTAAAAGCGGAAAGAAAACTCTTGCGAAAGAAATAAGAAATTTCATATCTAGGATTATGTGGTAAAGTAAAATTCGGAGTTAAAGTTTCACAGAAAATATTTTTGAATCGTTCGTTGTTCCCAAAATTTTTGTTTTAAATTTGATTTGATCTTCATAAAAATTTTTGGAGTTATCTTAAGGTTTTACATATTTCGGCAACGCTTGAAACTGGTAATAACAGACGCCAGATTTTTAGTAAAATTGAGAATTATTTTAATAAATATGCTTGTAGACAATGCAAGATGTTCCGGAAAAGATGCGACAATTTTAACAGGCGGTAGTATGCGTCGAAACAAACAATTTGCATATTAGAATGCATGGCCTGAAAGAAAACAAAACCCCCAAAAATGGCATACAAGAGGTGGCCGAGTCACAGGACCACCTCGCCAAATCCTTCAGCTGGAAAGATCACATCGACGTAGTGATTCGCGCAAAATGAGTTGGCCATCATGCCAGATTCACCCGAAAAGCTGGTTCTATCCTCCGAATTTGGTATAAATATGTCGCAGAAAGGATTCTTTCGTATGCCTGTGGAGCCTGGGGAGTTAAATTAAACTCCAACGTGAAAAAAGTTCTCCTCTCTACACAGCGAATGTTTTCTCTCATGATTTGCAGGGCCTACCGAACAACTTCTAGTGATTCCTTGCTTGTCCTCGCAGGTCTTGAATCAGGTGACCTTATTATTTCAAGAGAAACTGATTTCACTAATGTCATATATATCCTTTGGAGTTTCAACTCACTGCTTTGGAAGATCCTGGGAGCTCCTTTACGAAGTTCCATCTCGCAGTCTTCTTCATCCTGCCCATAAATCAATTCCCACCTCTCTCCAATAAAATTGGCGCACAGACAAAACAGAATTTCAAATAGTTACTAACGGTTCAAAAACTGATAAGGGAACTGCCTCTGCTTTCTGTGTCTTCAGGCTGAGTTCAGGATAGTGTTTTTCAGGCTGAGATGGTAACATTCAGAGAAGCCATGCGCTGGTTATCACAAGAGTCTCTGGAAAAATGCACTATTCATACAGATAGTCAATCGTCCCTGAAAGCTCTTGAGGCTCTCCAGCCAAACTCAACTATTGGCCGGGAAATCCTAAACATCTGGAGCTCCTTAAAAACCGAAGTTGTAATCTCCTGGGTTAAAGGACATTCGGGGGTACTAGGGAACGATGTTGCTGACCAGTTGGGCAGACAGGGTACTCATGGCAGTACTCTCAACATCAATATAGATCTCCCTAAATCTTGCCTTAAAAAATCTCAAAAAGTGTTCCCTTGAAATCTGGCAGGATAGATGGAACGTTTCGGAAAAGGGCCTACGAACCTTCCGTTTCGTACCTCAAGTCAACATTAATAGAGCCTCATTCAACTCAAGAACCAACCAATTCGTCACATGGGCCGTTCACAGGACATAGGCCGTTCGTGACCTATCTTCACAGGTTCGGTTTATGTTCACACGATCGATGCGTTTGCGGCGCTAAAGGGGATCCAAACCACTACGCAACAGTCCGCCCAGTGACAAAACCCTTTCATTTCACGAAGTCAAGTGTTGAAAACGTGGTGTGAAAATATTGTCCAAGACAAAAGATCCCTGGCACGACTCATGAATATTATGAAGATCCTTCATGAACGAAGGCACGATATCATCATCGATTAAGAAAGACTTTTCGGGCATCCACCAGCAATTAAGACCTCCATTTTAGACTGTTTCAGTTTACTTTTTGTATTTATTATTTTGTTGTTTTAATTTTTTCCCTTTTCTTTTGTATTTCATCTTTACACTGAGAGGGTTTTGTATAACCTTATCTGGTCGGTTCCCTCCCGGTGGATTAATAATAATAATAATAATGCTGGAACCACTGAACTGAGCCATCCTCTTTTGCATTATAAGTGCAATTAAGAGTGCGATTAAGAGTTGAATATTGAAAGAACTTCAAAAGTCTGGCTTTGTCGGCTGTTATTTACCGTGATGATGCGGGTTCTTCTTTTTCATCCAAACAGATGACACTTGCACTCATTGCGTTCTTTCTCAATCGGTAACTCACGTCTCTGATAACCAAGCACGGCAGTATCTCAGACTTTCTTTTCAAATCATGCATTTTATGATGAAAATAGTTTTGGCGTGGCATCTCTTAAAGTTTCGTCCAATTTTTTTGAAAACCCTGTAATACTGTAAGCATGCATATGAAATTCCTGCCACGCCCCTTAAACAATTGTTCGCTACTCCTGCATGATTTTGGACTGATAAACTGCTCTGTGCCCCAAGATACTTGACCATACAAATCTTCTAGCAAATACATAGTTTACAGCAATAAATAACAAGTGCTGCTTTATCAAAGAAATTATTCGAAAATTTTCAATATAGAATTATTAAAACAATTGAAAGAACTTTTTATACCACTTTTTAAATATATATGTACAAGCAGCAAAATGCCGTTATAAATGTATCTTCTGTTAAAAAAAGCGACGGAGAACAATGAAATCAAATTATCGGAAGTTGAAAGTAAGGACTAGCTGGCTATTGAAAAAGGATTATACATGTAACTATGTCAAATCGAGGTTGGAAGAATATTTAATAGAGCTTTAAGGAAAAACCTGCGCTAAATAGCGAGTATTCGTAAGGGGTGCATTCAAACAGAATATGATTTTTTTTCTGGTATTCTATTTGCATGCAAAGATTTTAAGTTAAATTTTGAGTTGCTCGGTATGTTAAAAACTAGAATGGCTGAACTTACGAACAGTTTTCGTTAATCCTGGATCTAAAACATAAGGTACGATTCCGCCGGGCCAAACCATCCTTTTATCCACCACTGCATTTCGATCCTGAGGAAAGAAACCAATATTTAAGTCCATTTTGATAAAGAAAAGACTGTAGATTTAAAAAAGAAACAGCTGTATAAAGATATATACAGCGGAACTACACTTATTTCTATATATTAGAAGAAATTCTCCGAAATAACAGTAACTCATTCAAACAGAAATCAATCGACACAAAATTTAACAGTGTTTTTGCAAAAAAGGATTTCCCCGTGAAAATCTCCCAACTAAGCAAAGAGAATATTTGTTAAGATATTTGTGTATAAAGTAGAGTGCCGACTAAAACTAACATGCAAAATAATGTAGGTGCTGTAGGATCGAGCGTCTATAAATATAAAATTCCCGCTCTGATTGTGAAATCAGTAAACTACGATTCCTCACTATAAAGCCATGACATCATTTACCGGAAGAATTGCGATGGAGGACAATCGAGAGATTAGGGACAGGCCGAAACTAGGTACAAATGTCCAAATGGTGGAAGATAAATCTGTTTGCCGTTCATAAAGATTGGCAACAATTTCAAATTCGCCATATCGAAGATTCAGTCAAGAAAGGCCAAGAGGTTCATCACGTGAAAAAGACCGCTATTTGCCGGTATGCGTTCGGAATTATGCGCTAGAATTATGACTTCGACCCAAACTCAAGTTAGATATTGCCTTGCTGCAACCACCAGAAGGATGGCGTCAGTTTCTGCTATGCGCAGAAGACTTCACGAAGGTGGGTCTGCTCTAAAGGCATCTAGTCATTTGTGGGCGGATCACTTTGCATCACAGAAGGGAGAATTCGAATAGAGCACTTGAATATATCCTGTGGAATGCAGATCAATTGATGATCATTCTCTTCACGGATGCATCCGAGTTCATCTTACAAAGTCACAGCAGATGTGGTTTGATTTGGAGAGAACTCTTTATCGCCTAACATCCTGGAAAGATATTCACCCGAAAGTCGCTGTATTTATATGTTGGGTAAAATATCGTCGTCATCCAGGCAAAAGTCACTAAGTGCAAAATTATGGTTTCAATATTTGGTAAGTCTAAACTGGATTATTTTTAAGTCGCTACGGCAAATGGTAAAAGTTATTTTACAGCTTTCTATCTCATACGGTTGATTTATTTACGTTTAGCAACAGGTTTCCATCACGAAACAAATAATTGCAAATTCTAATTGACCGCAGTTCGTCAAAATGTTTTTGTTCACTTAGTGACTTCTTCCTGAACGACGAGTTATTTCTTAGGACACACATATCATGCTTTTCCTTCACGAACCCTACCTGCTCAATCCTACAGAAATAAAATCCCCGATGCTTACGTGCGCTCTTATGCTAGTGCAATAGGTGATAATTTAAGCCAACACTAAACTACACTGGAATCGTACATCCGCGAAAACAATTCAGAGCATAGCCAGATCGATCTCTGGAGCTGAATCCGATAGAACCTATTACAGACGCTCTAGCGAGACACGTTTCGACTCTCAGTCCTGTTCCCGGACCCCGCTTCGATTATCTATGCAAAGACAGAGGCTCCGGTTTCCCACTGACTTCATAGGTCCCATAATCGAAAGCATCATGCGTCGCTGTGCTTGCTCCATTGCTGCTCCGAGGGTTAAAACTTGTTATACGACTTGTCTACTGCAAGAGAATTCTGACGCCAGAGGAGTTACCTTAACTGATGTTGTTGCAATATCACGAGACATCTTTTTGCCTTGGAAACTTGTAATAAAGCACGATGGCGTACAAAACACCGCAGATTCTTTTCTTTTGAATTAAAATTTTGTTCAGTGGCATTCATGTCTCTTAAGTCTTCTCATATCCACAGTCCACAAGTAAATTTCAGCCATCAATAAACTTAAAAACAATCGACATTTCTTACTGAAGGTGATTTTCCGATACCAGACTGACATATCTAATCTGTCAAATTCATGCATGTGGTAATTTAGAAAACAAAGTCATTGTGTAGTAAATTATTTCATGTTAACTTTACATCTTACTATGTTCTGTAAATTTTATTTTAGTGCTAATAGAAAATGCAAGTAGATTTTTGAGATATTACTTATTTTTGTGATTTTAATTTATGGAAATTGGTGCAACTAAACCATAAAATACATTTTTTTTTCTGTGAAAGGAGATCTTACTTCTGCATCTTCAACTCCTAAGATATCTCCTCCGAATAAGTCGGGATTTTCTAGAGGAAGATCTCCCAGGTAGGCTAAAGAGAAGGTCTCTTACATTATTTGTGATACATAAAAGATATCAGTTTCAAAAAATTATAATTCATTAGAATGAAAAGACAAAAAAATTATCCTTAAATTCTGGACTTCTGGTACGAAACATCGTAGCTTTAAATGATAGAATCGAAATATTTTAGGCTTTATTTATCTTGCTTGATTGCATCAGCCTCTGCCTTCTGTGCGTAACGATTTTTACATCATACAATCAACAAAAATAAGGCCAGTCTAAAAACAGTATCATGTTAATTAAAGCGAAAGTGGAAAATCTGACTTGAAGTAAATGTCCGAGGGAAGCAATTTTTATATCAAAATGTCAACAGTGTCAGAAACTCGCCAGTGAAAGTTTGATAAACAATAAAATTGGCTTTAATCTCATTACAATAATAAAAAATATTGTTGCAAACTGCGCTTAAAACGAATTTGAAAAATTTATCAAAATTAGAGATAAATTGTATGGAAATAAAATTGTTATCATTATAAAGCTAATTTTTTTAAATTTTAAATGTTTACTCATCAGCACTCTAAAGAAGAACAATTTTGCATTGCCTCCATCTTTCTCTACTTTAGTCCAGAACAAAACTTGTTTTGCATCATTTTGTGAATTTATCGACAGCATTTTTCCCCACATTATATAGACTATAAACTTTTTATGTGTTTTGATGGCATTTACATTTCTTTTCCCTTATAACTTTTGTTTATTTATTTTTATTTTTCAATTTTTGAAATTCATTTCTTTTCTCTCAACTATTTTTGGATCAGAACCTTTTGTTTTGTTAACTGTTCGAAATTTGTGTGTTTTATATGTTGTGTGATAGTTTGCTATTTGTGTGCTTTGATTTGATTTTTAAGTACTTTAATATTTTTTCATTTTTCCCCACCTTGTATTCCATTTCTCGTTATTATTCATTTTTTTGTTGTGTATATGTGACCAGTTATATTGCATCGATATCTTTTTAAAAAAATGTTATTATATTTCGGTACCTTTTCCCCTTGTTTATTCACCTCATTGCTTAATACCATTCATCTGTTCGTACGGATGTGACCAATTTATTGTATATTTGTTTCTTTTTTTCTCTTCCCCCTTTTCTTTGGATTTTGCATTTGTATCGCTTAATTTGAAGCTTCCTTCAACCCTTTTTTTTTAGTTTTTTACTTACTTCTGTAAGTCTTGTGTTGTACTTGTTGGTGCACAAGGAGTTATTTCTCAAAAGATTGCAAAAAAATGGTATGAAAATGGTTTTTGTGTGATAATATGCTCGTTAATTATTGAAGGAAAACTTGAAAATTTCAATCGATTTTTAACCCTGTGACCGCATATCCCGCGATTTCGCAGTGGAAGTTCGTCTGTTTTCTGCTGCATTCCACGATTTTCGCAAGCTAATGGGTTTACTTAGTACTTTTAGAACGTCGAATCATATTATACTAATCAATGCCTGCACGTAAATAACAATTAGCTTGGTTCAACGCTGTTTGAAGATGTTTTAAAACGTTGTATCTAAATAGTAATTCGAAAAAATTATGCATTCAGAGGGTTAATCGGTGAAAAATCTAATTAAAATTTTGAAAACCCTTTTTTCAGTGAAAACCTACTTTCCAAAAAGTAGCTAGTAATGCTCTCTGGCCTGCGGAGCATTGCATTCTAGGTGTTAAGCTTTGCGCTGCATTCTGTTTGTACGATTTGTGCATCTCGCAAATTACAGAAAGTGTGGCAGCCTGAAAACATTATCTTGTTAAAAAAATTAATTTAAATTTCAAATGACGTCGAAAAAGTATTAAATAGAAAAGAAAAATGTCTTTAAACTTTTTGTTGTTGCAATAGGAAGAAAAATATTGTTTTTAACCTTCGGTTTTTAGATCGGATGAGTCTAAAATGACGGTCATTTCTTAAGATTCAATTAATTCTTCGAAATCACTAGAATAGGAGAGAATAATTGATTCAAAAAGAACGGACTTAGCGCATTTATTGGATTTTCTTCTGTCGACAGAAAAGAAAAATTGATGGTTTCATATCGATATCTAGATTTTAGTTTTGTAGTTTTGCACATTAGAACTTAAAGTAAAAAAATAAACTTAAATTTTTATTTTTAATCCATTCAGATTTCATTAAGGAACATGAATTCATACCATTTATCGAAATGAAACCCTTTTTTGTAAGTTGTTATTATTTCAAGTTTATTAAATTTACCAAAAATAAATTTTTGAAATTTGTTCTGACTAAGAAAAAAGACTGACAGTTTGGATTTTATATCTACATCGTGGTTGTGGGAGTGGTGCAATTTTAATCTGCTGTCTTGAATCAAATTTCCTTATGATGGTGTGGCGTAGAAATTTGGAGAACAGGGCGTTGGCTCAGATGTCGTCCTAGTCATATAATGTGGTTCAGTTATACGAAGTCCGTCCAAAAATAGTCTTCGCGTTGTTTCAAAACTTGATGTAATGAAGAAGCCGACACTCTCGCCAAAAAAGCCAGCACAAAAGGCATTGAAATGAAAGCTCTAATCCCTCGATGCGAACTCAAACAACATTTACAAGAACTGTTTTTTAAAAAATGGCAAAATCTTTGGGATAATGGAAACACCGGACGTTCTGTTCATAAAGTGCTCAAAACAGTTAACCTAAAACCAGTCTTTTGGACACGTGAAGAAATTCTGTTTGTCACAGGATACGGTCCATTCCCTTCACTCCTTAACCGTTTCCATTTATCGGATAGTGACTCTTGTGCCTGCGGAGAAGTCGGCGATCCCATCCACTATGCGACATCTTGCCCATTGACTCTCTCCTGGCGTATTAGGAAACCTTCTACTTCACTGGGAAGTCTGTGGTACCAAAGAGTCCTGGACAATCCCAATTCAAGAAAAAGAATAATAAGCATGATTAAATTCATAATAGACAATGAAAACACAATGCGACTGTAATAAGTACCCACCTGCTATTGTACAATAACTCTAGTTTATCCTGCATTCAATACACTGAATATACTAAGTCCTTCCCTTCTCAAAAATCTGTAATAGTAATCTTCCCATTCCTTGTACTTCACAATTAACACGCAATGGCTCTCCATTTCTAATACGTTACTCAAATCCTGTGCATTGACATAAGCTTCCTCGTGTTGTTCGTCATCATCTACATTCATTATTTTTCTTTCATTCACTCCGTGTTGCACGAGATATCGTATATATTCCTTTATTTTGTTGTCGATTCTATGTGTCAACACCAGCTTTGTAAATTCTTCATTGTCATTCCTCTCTTGCTGTATTTTTTTTTGCAACTCAATCAAGTCCACCTTCATCTATACCAACCCGGATAGAAGCCACATGAGCTCTAGAGACGGCGGTGTGGTGTGGTGTCAAAGTGTTGATAAAAGAAAACAGACTAGTTACTAAATGAAGATAATTTACTTAGAAAACTTTAATTAATTTTAAGTTTTAATTAATTTTCAAGTTTAATTGATTGAGATATTTTTAAAATTATGGCTCAGGAAAATGACATTTTTTCTTTTCTTTAATCAGCTCTTTCTGTGGGTGTTTCATTTTCAAAAATTCTCCCTATTTTGCTTCTGATAATTAAAAAAAAAATCAGTGGAGCATGACTATAATTGACAAATAAAAGTCGTAAAAATAATATCTTCATAAAATTACGTATAATTAATACAATATAGTTTGAAAGAATTTTCACCTTCAAATATTTTAGACTAATTTTATTTGAAAGTTCTGTCATTATTTAAAGTCAAATCGAAATTTTTTAAATAGTTTTTACTTAACTTGGCTTGTTCCATAGTCGTTAAGATGGAATTTCGTAATTTCTTTTTAACTTACTATCTGATGAACCAGCATTTTGAAATTTTGTACACATGTGTGTTTCCGATGAAAATACACTATTTTAATGATTTTAGACATAATTATCCAATGGGGGGAGTTGGGGTAAATTGATACGCGAGGACATTGATACAGTCCATAAATTTTGATGATTGGTATGGCTCAAGATGCTCATATTTCCTCATTTATGCCACTGTAACCCTTCTCACAGGATATATTTTTCGGCCATGTTGAGTCAAAAGTTAATTTACAAACGAATCAAATCGCTAATCTTCTAGTCAAAGTAAATTTTACTCTAAGTATGTGTTGCGTGATTTGTTTAACTAGTTGCGTTTTCCTGCCATGAAATCTACTCCAAAATTAGGAAAAAAACATTTATTTTTCTAACAGTTATAATTAATAAAATTTAACAAAAGATATTAAAAATTAATTAAAACTTTTGTATTATACAGAATGGCGCATATGCAGCATCTTCTAATAAAATACAAATACAAATAATAGAAAACAAAAAAGAAAAATATATAGAAGAAACAGAAGAAGTAAAACAATAGCG